>CM031239.1:699152630-699248670 GCA_018340775.1 Taxus wallichiana var. yunnanensis
AGTCATTTTACACCCTTAGAATAATACTCAACTCCCATGCATATCACTATTACCCCAAGGGCGTTGAGTGCTCACTCGAGGAACACGTAGGTGTAGAGCCCCTCCTTTATGTGAGTTTTGTAAGAATACATCATCTATGATAGATACTTAAGTGCAAAATAATGGAAAATAACCATGCATTCATTCTGAGAACTTAGGATGAGTTTTTATACCAATGCATTCATTTAGAAGACAAAAGGGAAGCATTAAGCAGAATACAAATATGATCCATAACACCAAGGAAATGTACTAGGGTTGATGCCTAAGAACAACATATATATTTTAGAATGGGACCTTATATTCATGTTAACATGTTCAATAACCACATTACATTCACTTAAGGCCATAATAGACCCATATAATAATGCGAGCAAGGTCATGCATCAGAAACTAAACTACGTCCTTCATATTACAAGGATAAACACAAACCCATCCCTCTAAATATGTCATCACTCCTATATTTCTTCTAATCCCAACCCATAGAATCCTCCATTCTATTTCTTCAGAGCTTCGCCTCTCTTCCATCACACTACTCTCTCCCTTCTACTACCCGAGAATCTTTATATATAGCTTTTTACCTTCACCACCATGCTTTCTAAGGTAACAGATCGGTTGCCAAGTGTCTAAGTGATCCTCCCATGGAGCATGCTTCCTTTGATCCAAGCTCTCCACTCTTTGCAATGATGTCTTTCTAGATCCTTCCATCACATGCATGGAATATTCCTTCCTTGACCATCAAGCTATCAGTGGCACCTTATCCACTCTACATGCTAGATGGGTCATGCTTTTCTAGTGTGCTTCCTAGAACATTAAATATGGATAATTCCCAAAACCTGTGTTGTCTTATGTATGTGCACCATGTGTTCTGCTAAACCTTGCTAGAACCCTACCTTACATGCCTTCAACCTACACACCTTTCTTCAAATAGGTCCCGTGCACCCACCCGCCTTATGCATGTACTTAGCTGATTTTTTGAGGCCCAACAGTATCTCTTGATTTTTGTCACACCTTCCTATTGGTTTTTGGTTTTCTTTGTTTTTTTAGAGTACAATTTTGGTTAAGTATGGAGTTAAGCACATAGGGTATCCACATGTCTCTTCGGCACATATTAAAATAAGTACAAAGATCCTAGATATTCTAATCGAATACAACATCCACGTGGAAAAGGCACAATAACATATCCTAAATGGGACGAAAATTAAAAATAGAAGGAGACTATCCTTGATGAGCTCCACGTGTCACCTAGGAACAACTCTAAAGGGATAAAATAGAAGGCAGCCCCAAATCAGTGCAAGGCCTCCACGTGTCACTCAAAGAAGTTATCACCATCCACAAAGCCTACCAAAGAAGTGAAAGGACTCACATTCGGTGGATTGAATGTAATCTCGAGTCCTGAAGTGAGTAGTTGAGATCTACCGCATGGGTCGAAGATCAGGAAGATGAAGAACTAAATGTAGATGGTGGATATCATGATGACAAACACATTAGAATGCATGTCGTAGGGTATATATAAGAGATTCCCTAAACTAGTAGAAAAGAGGAGGATAGTGGAGAATTGGTTCATAAGCTCCAGAGGATTTTTATTAGTTTGTGTTTATCAGCCTTAACAAGGCTATGTTGGAAAGAAGAACTATAATCTATGTCGTTATCGGCCTTATGTATTTTTTTCTCTATAATTAAAGGGATCTTATTATATACACAAAGGATTCACAATAATCTAAATATTTATTTCCTTTTGTATGCTTTTACTTAATTCTCATATATATGTTTTAGTTTCTACCATTCTATACACCCTTAGATCCTTTTACATTCATCTACTTATTTGCATGGTTATGTTTTAGTCATCTCTAGCCTTAGATAGTCTTGAATCTTTCTAAAATAGGTTTATCATGCTCAATGCTCTTTGACTTTTTTTTTTAGGTATGTATCTCTGTGCTTTATAATAAATCTTGGTGCATCACCTTAGATTAGGATTTATAGTTATTTACTTCCCTTCTAACCCTTATCTCAAACACTTTAAGAGAAGATCCATCTTCTATAAAATATAGAGGTTATCTTAGGGGCCAAGTCCCACATATCTAATATTTCACACAACTTTTATGGTTCATCTACAAATTTAATCATCAACATTAACCTTATTTATCCTCTTAGTAGTAAGGTATGGGCATTCCTTCTCATCTGAGAATCCATTACCTCATGCACACCTTCAGTGTGGTTAGTATCCAAATTTTCAACTTCCTAATCATCAATCATATATACTTTGGTTTACCCGTTCTCTTTTTCTTTCTAGGTGCAACCCATCTATATTTCTTCTATCTCCTCAAGATCAAGGCATGCCTCAAGATCAGGTTTTCCAAATAGTTCAGATGAGGTTAAGCTCTTCCAACATTTGCACTATTCCCTAATGTAATGTGCTTCATTATCTGTAAATCTTCATGGAATGGAGGTTTAGTAGAAAAATAATCAAAATTTTGGACCATACCTATAGTCATCTCTTACCAATTTGCAGTCTCTCTTTTTAGCTCAACATGGACATACTAGGTTCTCGCACACCCACGTAGTGTGGAGTAGAACTTATGTATCCAAAGGGATGGTGGTAAAACCTCCTGGCCTTGCACCCATAGTCTCTCACAATTATTGGCATAATTATAGGTTTGATTCTTACCATAAAATTTGCATACGTGTGTAGGTACATTTCTCTAAGTAAACTTGGTGGAAAAGGAAATTCTCACTTCTTGCCACTCCAAGAGGTTATCTCTATGTGTTTCCCACCATTAGACTATTGTCCCATGCAAGTATAGACTAGCATGTTTCTCTTATCTCCTTAATTTAGCCACCGATTCTTTATGGCACACAAAAATGTATCGGGCTTCCTTCACTTGTATATCTTGGTACTGAGTTACACCTAAACACATGACCATGTGTGGCCTGATCATGCTTGTAACTCACCCCTTAACTTCACACCTGACCATCTCATATGTTCCATGGGCCCAATTATCATAAGAAACACTAGTAGTGTCACTCACCAATTGTGTATCCTCCCACCTGAAGAACACCTTTTGTTGATGGTTCTAGATTCTATGGATTGTGCACCATCTAAGCATATATTCTATTAAGCTCTTCTTCACTTAAAGGCTCAACATAAGGATCTACCTTATTTTAAAATAGAGGTATCTCTTATTCTTGAAACTGATGTATCTTGAAACTAATGTATCTCTTATTAAAGTGCAAATCAGCATTGATTGCATAACGCACCAGTGGTCATCCATTAATGTTGGAAAGTTATATGCTGAAATATCCAACACCTCAAAGTCTCCAGTAAACTTAGCTCCTTGAATGATAATAGATGCATCCTTTAATACCCCAATAGGAATTTCCTTAGTTCTATTTTCCATATGCATAACGTTCGAATATGGTTGTAATGCAATCCTCCCCATTGGATTCTAGGTGTCAAGAGTCGGTATATTTACCTCATCGTCTGTATCTATCAAGATATTGTTTACTAACCAACCATCAATCACCACATCAAGTGTGATCTCTTTGTCAAATTCATGGTCTTAAGGTGGTAGATTTACATGAAGTATCTTCCACTCACACTCAACTCCAGCATGTAATACCTTATCCTCGAAGTGATTCCCCTCATAAAGAATGATATTCTCCTAATGCAACATCTTACACCTCCCCAAGGTCATCCACGTCCTTCCTGTAAAAGCTCAACATTTTATGGATACTCTCTTACATGTGCCTACTCTTTTAAGCACTATATTTCACCTTGTGTATCCCTCATAACTCCCATAGTCTCTTGATAGACTTCTTTCTAATGTGTCACATATGGATACTTATCATGTATCACCTCCTCCCTCATTATAACCAACTTGGCATTCATAGGCTCATGCACACGAGTTGCTTTGGCACACGTTGTGACCAACATGGGTTGCGATTTTGGATCAAACATTTTTATTTGGCATCCATTGATCAACATTCATGTATTACACTTTGATCATCCCACTGCCCTTGTATTTCTTCTTTTTTTACTCATATGCTCATATAGGTCCAAGAAATCATCCAACTTATGTGTCTTTCCACACCATGAGAAAGATGTTTTCGAGGGAAATATCATTGGTAGTGATTAGGTGACCCAAAATTGTAACAAGTTCCTCTAGTAAACCTGCATCTACCACCCTTGTGACCTCAGCCATGATATCCTCCTCGAAATCCTCCATTTCTATTATCTTCATTATTATTCCCTTCATTATATTGTCCTTCCAGCTCCTTGGATCTTCTCGCCACGCTATTCAGGTGCACTCTTGTCTAAATGGCTTCATGGATGTGATCAATCAATCTACAATCATCGTTTCATGAGTATGGGACTTACAAATATCAGGATACATGGAAACCTTCTTCTAGATCGTGTGCTACAAAAGAGGGAAATCCTGCACATCATGGTTTAGGTGACAAAATTCAAAATATAGTAGTAATGCACACACTAATTTAAGTGGAAAATTATCCTTAGTATGTCCCTCCACTTCACAATATGTGCACCATATGCCATTGCATGTCTCATGTCTGATTTAGTAGAAAGCTTATCTAACTATTTTTTCATGGTTGTAATTTATGCCTCTAAGAATGGGCTTACTCTAATATTAACACTTACAATTACCTTAGCATGCAAGGTGCTTCTAAAGCCTCGTGTGGATCGGTATATGTATTATGAGATAAAGATCTATAGAATAGAGTCATTAATCCTCCAACAAACCATTGTGCATGTTGAATTTGATGAATGTCATAAGATAACTTTGACAACAAAGTATTAAAACATGTGTCATACTCCCTCATGCTTTTGGATAAGACGTACTTGATATCCTTGAGAGCACGTTGATGCTCTACTGCTCAAACTCTGGAATGTTAAACTCTTCTAGAAACATAGTGCACATAGTATTTTAATCCACCATAGTTTGATGTGGGTCATACTTCATGTACCAGTTATGTGCATGCCCTTGCAGTGTAGTAGAAAATTTATCGGCCTTCCTATCGAAGTTGTATTTCCCTTAGTGCGCCATAGTATTTAACACTTATGCACATGCTCTATTACATCTTCAATCCCTCTGTATTCTAGAAGCAAAGGAGATATCTCATATTAAACTTGAGATGTCGGTTGAAATGGTTGCTAATATGGTGGTTGATTTGATGGTGGTTATAGTCCCTATCCACTAGATCCAAAACCATAACCTCCTCCTCAAGTGCATTTCCTAACCTGATCCACCTGACCCTCCCACACACCTCTACAAAATGGGCGTAATCTAGATGATGAAATTCCTTGTGTTCCAATCATGGTACTAGACTGAGACACCTCTTTGTTTTGCGGTCGTAGCTTCTCTTGTAGTACTTTCAACCTTCTATGCACTAATACTTTGTCCCGATGATTTTCCTAAAAAAATCCTTCATAGGTACTCCCAAATAATTGAATTGATTATGAAGCCATGGGCACATTACTAACTTGATCTCTTGAATTCACTACAAATTGATATCTACCGCTCTCAATTTTCTTACTTGTACTAGCCTACTTCTCAATGACTACCTCTAGATCTTAAACACCAAGCATAAGGGCTAGGTGGCTAGGTGGGATTAGATTCACATATGTAGTCCTCATTATCTCCTATGACATGATCTCATCCAAAGCCAAGGGGATTCTCTACTATACTTTTCCCAAAGTTGGAAGATCCGATGATGCAACTCCTAATCTCCTATAAGAGGTTCAAAACCTTCGTGATCCATCATCCTCATCAACTATAGTACCTCCTCAATCTCCTTGTTACGTGTCATCTCCCTCTCTCACACTTCATTAAAATTGATGATCCATAGGGATCCAAAAGGAATATACTTCATCGAGATCAGTCGGACGAAGAAGGAAAATATATACACTAAGGTTATGTCTTTATAGTAATAGGACCGCCACTCTATGTAGAGCATAGGTTACAAAACCACCGCCCAACCAGGGCAGTGGTCTTGAGACCACTGATCTACATTAAGTGGCGGTCCCTAGCTCTTTTCAGATGAAATAAAAACATGAAATGAATAGCCCCAGAATTTAAAAGTTTTTCTATGTCTCTTCTCCTCCATGACCTTTCCTATTCTCTAGTGCATGGAAGGACATGAGAAAGGCTATAAATAGAAGTTTTTAGAAGAGAATAAGAGAATTGAAGCGTGAAAGCAAGTGAGAAAGAAGTTCTTAGTGCTGAAATTGTGTTTTGTAGAATAAAGGAGTGTTGATACGAGAGAAGCAAGTAATTGGGAGGAAGTGTGAGATAGTATCTACTTCTCTTTCATACTTATTATAATGTTTGTACTTTTTGTTTGAATTGGCCGATAAAAGTGGGAAGAAAGAGAAATTTCCATTCCTGACTGGTTTTCCTCCTCTAGAGGTTTTAAGGATAAAACTTGGTGTTTTTGGGTAAGTGCAGGAAGTTGATGGACAAATATAGGGTCATCCGTGGACATCATATTGCAAATAACAACATAATATCAACTTGTAGGGATTATTAGCAATACATACACTCAAAATTAGACAAAATTATATTAATATGAATTGTAGCATCCAGAATCTAGTTTCTAAAATACTAATTTTTGTAAAAAATGGATAAGATTAGCTATATTAAACACTCAAAATTCAATGACTTGGTATTTTTTTTAAAACGCCGATAAGATTATAGTCCGTTTGCCCACAATTTGGATGACCAAAAATTGATATATATTTTTTCCTTTGGTGAGAAGTTATATGCCACTATCTATCTTGGGATGGATTTTATTTTGTATTTTTTTGAGTAATATTTTATTTTTATGATTTTTCCATGAAAGTGGTATGAAAAACATAAAAGAAAACGAGCACTTTCCATTTTCCCGCCATAACTTCATCAAAAAATATTGAAATCAAATAAATTTTTTTAACATGTATATAATTTTACCACAGTTGGGATGGTACAAGTTTTATCACATTCTGACAAGTGAAACCAAATTTGCAGTCTTAAACGTAGACATAAACATTCACGGAAAAGTGTCTTAAAGACCTACTATTAGTAAAAATTATAAAATGATATTTATCCTCTTCTATTCACTTTAAAATCAGTATTTCTACAAAGCTAATAGTCTCCCCTACACAATGGTACCATTTTTATGACATAGTTTTTACTTTTCAGCATGGTTCAAGTCCTGATATGAAGACTAAATTTGATGTTTTGTTGTTTTTAATGTAAAATTCGGGATTTGATGTCCACTTAATTGTCCCCCCAACTTGGTGCACTTACCCTTGTGAGTTTATATTCTTTCCTTTCCTATAAATGTTGATTCTAAGCACAAGAAAAATTCATTCACTAGTTATCTCTATCATTTTCTAATAGAAATTAGAATAGAAGCATTTAATTTGTGATTCATGGATGATTCCAAATTTGAAGAGTTTACTGATTATTTTGGTATCGAGATAAAAAAATATCTAGGACCATGACAGATGTGACAAGATATAAAGGTGAAGAGGATTTACCTTGCGATCCAAAAATTTCTACAGATCATTCTTGGATTTGTATAACGATTGCAAGATATAAAGGTGAAGAGGCTTTACCTTGCAATCCAGAAATTTCTACAAGAAAGTGGAAATAGAGAATTTAGGGACAAATGGAGGAAGAGAACTTGGTCCATAGAATCAAGATCTTTGGAGACCATGATGGATAGGATGTTTAGAAGGAAATAAGAACTTAGATATTTTTAGAAGACAACTTCTATTAAGAAAGACTCCATGGACTCAATGGTTCGAGGCTTATCTGAAAAGTTTGGCATAGGGATGAGCCACCATGAGGAAGAGTATGGGGAAGAGCATGAAGAAGAGACTTCAAACACAAGAGAAAAGGTAAAATATGATCATACTCCTTTCAAAGTTGAGATGAAAGTTGAGATTAAAATATTTGAAGGAAAATTAGATGTAGAGTTTCTTGATAAATGGTTAAAATAGTTAGAAGTCTACTTTAGCATTCATAATGTCACTAAAGCAAAAGAGGATCACCTTTTCACATCTCAAAATGGAGGGACATGCTCTGGTTTAGTGGTAAACCCATCTAACCACTTGTGAAAAGAAGAAGCGTCCTATTGTGAAATCTTGGCAAGAATTTAAATAATTACTTAGAGCTAACTTCTATCCTATTGGCCAAAACACTAACCAAATGATTAAATGGTAGTATTTTAGACAAGGCAGTTGGTCAAAGTGTGCAACACTATACAATAGAGTTTCAGAGGTAGGCCATGTTGCTAAACATGGACTTGGAGGATAAGGATATTCGACTAAGTACTTAAGAGGACTTGACACTCACCTTCGAAGAAATTTCATCTCCACAAAGCCTAAAGATGTCAATGAGGTGTGTGTGTAGGCATACTACGTAGATGCTGAAAATAAGGAAGGATAAGCATAGACAAGGTAAAATCAGTTGATAAAAAGGTAGAAAAAGAGTATGGGAAAACAAGTAACAAGGGTAAGTGGAAAGGAAAGGTAAACAAGTTACCACTACTTTAAATACTTGTAAAGATCCCAAGAATTTTTGCAAGAATCTGCTTGGAAGTTGCATTTGGAGTTACATCCAAAGAACCAAACCAAGGACTCAAAGAATTCCATTACATCATGTAAAAATAGATGGGGTGTGGAAATCAAAGATGAATCTGATGTAGACAAAAGGCTTGGATGCACGGCCACCAACATGGACAGCTAGGAAGAGGAGATGAGTAGACTATTCCAGATCAAAATCTAGATCAAGATAACTAAGGTAAATGCTTTGGTTGATACCGGTTCTCGCCTAACTTGATTTCTCAAGCAATTGTAAAGAATCTTTGTCTTAAGACTTATGAGCATCCACACCCTTATCCTTTGAGTTGGGTGAAGAAGGGTGTTCAAATTCGGTAACAAGAAGATTTAAGGTCAATTTGGGATAAATGCCCACTATATTGATGTTTTGTAAGTTTATGACGTTATTACACTTGATGCTTTTGATGTTGTATTCGGGAGTACTTACTTGTATATTAGGATTATATATTTATGGGAAGTGAAAACCAGTATAGATGGGTCAAGGATGGGATTAGCTACAACATCTGGGCACACCAGTGTAAGACACGGGTTACTATGGTAAGTTCTAACCAAGAAAAACAAATTATTCAAGAAAATCATAATTAGTTTTGTTTACTTTTGTTAAAGGATAAACAAGATGGGGTAGAAGTTTCATAAATTTATAACCAGGGAAAGCATGATTTAGATAGTATTATTTAGTGTTTTTATGAATTATTTCAGGCTCCAAGTGGGTTACCACCAAAATGAGAAGTAGAGCATGAGATTCAACTATTGCCAGAGTCCCCTCTCTTGAACATCAGTTGTATAGGAAATCCTTTCTTGAGAGTACTGAAGTAAAAAAATAACTCTAGGAACTACTAGACCAAGGGGTGATATATCCGAGCACCTCACCATGTGGTTCACATATTGTGATGGTGCCAAAGAAGGAATGTTCTTAGATAATGTGCATCAACTACAAAGTCTTTGAACAAGATCACCATAAAGAACATATATCCACTTCCCCGCATAGATGATCTCTTAGACTAGCTTCAACATGCCAAATTCTTCACAAAGTTGGATCTCAAGTCAGGTTATCACCAAGTCGAATGAGCGAGGAAGATATATGGAATACACGCCTTCAAGAAAAAACATGGTTTGTATGAATGGGAGAAATAGTTGCTTTGTAATATGAAGAAATGTGAATTTTCCAAATAGTCACTTGTCTATCTTGGGCACATGGTTGGAGGTGGATAAATATGAGTGGATCTAAAGAAGGTGGAAGCCATTACTAATTGGGTGACGACACAAGCGTGACCTAAAAATAATATGATTTTTTTGGAATAGTATAGTACATGTGGAAGTTCAATCCGATCTTCTCTACGATTGTAGCACCTCTACACCACGGTGGCCACAAAGAGTAAGGGTTTTGATTGGGGTAAGGAACAAGAAAAATCCTTTAAGTTATTTAAATACAAGATTGGTCATGCTCCAAAGTACTTTCTCTTCCTAATTTGCAGCAGCCTTTCAAAGTAGAGACAGATCCTGTGATTATGCTATGGACGCGGTGTTGCTTTAAGGATGTAAACCCGTATGCTATCATTTTGAAACTTTCACTTCAATAGTTAAAGGATATCCAAGTATATGATAAGGAAATGTATGAACTAGTTCATGAAATTAAAAATGGAAGCTTTATTTGTTGGGTAAAGAAACTATTGTGCACACCGACCACAAACCTCTCCAAAGATTTGCAAGAACAATCTAAATTGCAGCGAGCAAGGCACCGTAAATGGATGGGGTTCCTCCAGCAATTCCATCCGGTGATCAAATATAAGAAGGGTAGTACAAATTTGGTGGCATACATGTTGTCTAGGCCACCCACATAGGATAAGTTATCCCTGTTTGGCCATTATCTCTCGGGATCGAGCCCTTTACAAAGGAATCTTACGGAGAGGAATATGCCCAAGACAGAGACTTTGGGGTGACATTTCAGTAGTTGCAGTCCCAAGGGACTAAAAGGACAGGATTGAAGATTGTTATTTCAAGGATGGGCTGCTTTACCGATGGGGGAATCTTTGCATGCCTAAATAAGAAAGACTTCTATTGATGAGGGAAGCACATACCTCGAAATTTGCGAGACATTTTAGTGTTGGTAAGACCTAGACCACTTGCAAAGGTACATGTATTAGCCCAATATGTAAGAAGAAGTATCAATATTTATACGTGATGTAAACTTTTTTACTAGCAAGCCTAAGACTAGGAAGGAGGGTTTTTATATGCCTTTTACATTACCTACTCGTCCATGGGAGGACGTTTCTATGGATTTTGTAGGAGGATTACCTATGTCTAAACATGGCCATGACTATCTATATGTTTTTGTTAATAGATTTAGTAAGATGTGTATTATTATGGCATATAAAAAGATGATAAAAGCACATGAGGTAGCAGATATCTTATTTTTAATATATGGGTGCATTTTGGTTTGCCAAAGTCTATTGTTTCTAACAGGTATTCCAGAGTTATTGGATATTTTTAGACTACTTTGTGGACAAGATGGATACTAGGTTACAAAGGAGCATAGCTTTCCATCCACAGCATGATGGATAAATAGAGGTGGTGAACAAGAATTTGGTATAGTTGATCGTGAGGGTATAATAGCAACTACCCAAGGACTTGGGATGAGTCCTTAGCCTACATTCAACATTCCTATAACCAGCAAAGACACACGTCCACTATGAAGTCACCGTTTGAAGCACGCTTGGGATATCTACCTACAAATCTGTTGGGTAGTAGGATGAGGAGGAGACATGAGACACATAGGTGATTAGAGAAAATAAATTCATAGAGAGGATCCAAAAATCCATCTCAAAGTCAAAGAAAAGCTATAGAAATATCAATCCAAGTACAAATCTAGGCACAATCAGCATAGGAGGGAACATAAGCTTCATGTTGGAGATAGAATTTGTCTTTACTTGAGAAAGGAGAGACTACAAGGTCAAGCATGGAATCTCAAGCCACTACAATATGGGCCCTTCACCATATTGGAGCAGGTTGGAGAAAATTCCTTCGACTTGATTTACCATCATTTATGAGGATGTACTCTGTAGTAAACTATGAGAACTTTCACCTATATGAGCCATCCATGCTAAATGAAAATGAAGGACTATAGTTGTTACCTTCCATTGAGGATTGTGTCTTGGAATCACGAGGTGAATTGGAGGAGGATGTAGTGTTGTAGTAGAAGGTCGAGAGACTAGGAGAGGTCCACATGAGTCTTGGAAGATTGGACTAAAAGGAAAGACACCAAGTCAAACCCATTGGTACTTGAAGGAGAAAGTGAGGGAATTATTTCCTCATCTACTCCCCCACTAATATTTTTGGGACCAAAATCCTCCTAAGTAGGGGAGGTGTGATCCATAGGGATCCAAAATGACTCTACTTCATCAAATCAGTTAGCATGAAGAAGGAAAAATAACACATGGAGGTTCTATCTTTTTAGTAATAGGACCGCTGCTCTATGTAGAGTGGAGGTTATATAACCTCTACCCAACCAAGGTGGCCATACTGTAACTACCACCCAGCTAGGGAGGTGGTTGTGAGACTACTTGATATGCATTAGGTGAAGGTCTTGGCTCTTTTGGATAGAAAATTTCATGAACAAAATTTTAGAATTTGAAAGGTTGTCTGTGTCTCTTCTCATCGATGACCTTTCCCATTCTCCAGTGCACAGGAGGACATGAGAAAGGATATAAATACATGTTTTTAGAAGAGAATAAGATCATTGAAGTATGAAAGCAAGTGAGCAAGAAATTCTTAGTGTTGGAATTGTGTTTTTTAGAAGAAAGGAGTGTTGAGATAGAGCAAGTAAGTAATTGGGAGTAAGTATGAGATATTATCTACTTCTCTTTCATACTTATTGTAAATTTTGTACTTATTATTTGAATTGGCCAATAAAAGTGAGAAGAAAGAGTAATTTCCCTTCTCGATTGGTTTTTCCTCCTCTTAAGGTTTCTAGGATAAAACTTGTTGATGTTTGTGAGTTTATATTCTTTCTTTTCCTACAATTCTTGATTCTAAGCACAACAAAAATTCATTCACTAGCTATCTTTGTCATTTTCTAATAGATATTAGAACAAAAGCATTTAATTTTTGATTCTTTGGATAATTCCAAAGTTGAATATTTTACTGAGATCACTATCCATCTTTCCTCTCTCTTCCTTTTTGTCGTTAGGTCTATTATCTTTCTCTACACTTGCTCCTTCCCCAACACGCAGTGTGGGTTTAGCTACCCATTGGTAGGCTTTATAAATACAATTTGATTATCAAAATCTTGATTGATAATGGTATACCACATAAGTACGATCCTCTAGGCTCACACAATAATCTAAACTCAACTTCCTCCGGGCGCTAGGTCAAAATAGTGTACTCCAATGTATAATTGTGCAACACTCCATCCCACCAATGATCTACAGCTCTAGTCCACTCCACATCAGCATCAACAATATTTTGGTAATCCTTTTTGTCCAAATTCTTGGCCTATATCCCCAAAAATTTCCTAATCCATATGGTTTCATCCACTCATATAATTCTACTTATAAATATTAACTTCTACCTAATGGCGTGCATTGAAATCAGGTCAATCATTATATCTCTACACAAACTAATCTGGACTGTTCTCTACCTAACTTTTAATTCTCTCCAAATTCAATCGATACACTATCTTTAAGGAAAACCACGATAGAAAAATCAAAAAGAGGTCCCAAAAACAGAACCAAAATGTAGTCTCTTATTTCCATTGAATCACATGTTATGCACGTTGGCACCTCATTTAGATAGATCTAAATGTTCACCCAAAGCATGCAAAGCTACTAGGTCCCTCCTTTGTAATAATTTTCAATATTTTAGCATGCATATACATGTTGATAAACTACCCAAGTACTCATTTAATCATAAAACCCATTACATACATTCAATTGGAAACACATGTAATAAGGAAACATACAGATTAGATAACAATTAATATCAATTGCACCATGTAATCACCATATTTAGACACATCAATAATCATAATCCATCCTCCATGATCCATTAATTAAAAAATATTACATAACTATTGTCCCCTCAAAATTTTCCTTCTTTTTCCCAAGTCCGACTTAGAAATTTTTATTTGTCACCCTTTGAAAATGGTCCAGATCTGAGTTTTTTAAATCTAGCACTTCCCAAGGGATCAAGAATTCTTAGCAACATGTCCATCGAGATAGATAATTCTTTCTCCTTTCCGTAAAGGTATAAAAGTCCTCCTAAATCCTTGTATTTTATAAGTTATGGCTCGAAGAAGTTTAGAGGGGAAATTTTCCCTAGGCGGACCCGTGGAGGTAAGTTGGAAAATTTACCAAGAAATTTGGTGGAGGCATGGAGGTAAGTTAGAAACTTTGTGAGAAATTTAGCGGAGGCGTGGAGAAAATTTCGCCACTTATCTTTTTGGGGCAAAAGGTTTAAAGTCAAAATCTAGCCCGCAAGCCCACAAGGGATAGAGGAAAAGAAATTGATCAAGGCCCCGTGCCCGATCGGAGAGCGCCATGTCATCAAGTCTATGTTGGCAGCTCTAAGGAGGGGGTGAGAGGAAAGTCAAATTTTTTTCCCTTTTTGACGCAAAAACTTAAAAGCATGCATTGAACCCGTAGTCCCACCAACTAGTAGAATGATGCCACATGTCCTTGGACCAACGAGCTCATGAGGATTTGTGGCAAAATTTTCCCATTTTCGCGAAAGGAGCCAAATGTTGTTTTGAAGCCGCGGATCAACTAGAAGATGCCATGTGGTAGTGGAGCAATAGGGTGTGGAGAGTTTTGGGAAATTTTCCCAGTTTGGAAAAAAAAAGGGAAAAAGTTCAAATTTTGCCCCGTGAACCCAAGTTTGCCCTAATTTTTCCATTTTTGTCCTAAATCTTCATAGGGCCATATCTTTCGAACCAGAGCTTAGATTTTGCATTTTGGTATCAATGGAAAGCTGGTGAAATTCCCCACATGACGAACACTTCAATTTTAAATATTTATGGATTTTGGTGGGAGAAAATCAAGAAAACGTCTCTGGCATGCAAAAAAAAGAAAACGTAAAAAGTCTCCCCAAATCCGCTCCAATGTTCTCTTGCCATGTGGATGGCTCAAAGTGAAAAGCATAAAAGGTGATCTAACGGTTCATATGTGAACTAGAAAAGTGAAATATGAAACGCATTTTTACAAATAGAAGCTCATTTTTGGCTCGTTAGAAGCATTTTCTTTGCTGCAGAGGAATCTGGAAGAGGGGAAATGATCAAATTTGTTTGCAACAGCCCAAGATCCAAATGCATGGAGCAAATCAAATGTCTTATATTCAAACTAGCAACGTTTGTAATGGTTTCTAGTTTTTCCCCACCATGGTTGTTTTTCTACAAAAGAGGAATCTGAAACGGTGTGAAATGATTGGATTTTGATTGTAACTACTTCTTGGCCATTTGGGGAAGTTGTAACCACCCCTTGCATGCTATTTCTTGTCCTCTGAGAGTCATTATTGGGCCTGGCAATTGAATTTGAAAATTGGAAAAATGATTGTTAACTTTCTTCTATTCTCCTCCTCTGCATTTTTCTTCTATTCCCACTTTTGTACAAGTTTTAACTCTGAGATTAATAAAAAAGAAGGAATTTTATTTCCCCTTGATGGAAAAATCGATTGGTTCTTTGTGACTAGTGTTTTTATTCTATCTTGTAGTCAGGGTTCTACAAATTTGTTCTTCTTCTATAAATTAAATGCATGTTATGAAATTTCTGATCAATGCATATAGGCATCTGATATTCTACCTATATCATTGACCTTCTTGCCTTCTTTCCCACTCCCTTTCCCATACTTAGATTAATTTCTACCCTAGCAAGAAATTGCAGGCTTTACCATAGGTCGCTGGAGTGCCCCTATGAATCTCTGGTTAAAAAACCACTATTAAAACCCCCTATTTTACATGCAAAATATGGGAGCCACACCATTCAAATGTAGAGGGACTCATATTCCCATAGTGTTGACCTAAAATCCAAAAATTTTTCCACAAGACAAATTTTCTAGCCAATAGTTTTTGGCGCCCACCGTGGGGCAGAGTTTACAGATTCGCACCCTAAAATGACCACAAGGTTTTAAAGTTTTTTTTAAGTTTTTGAAGTTTGAAGTTCCTTGTGATCCACATGAATACGAGTATGACTATTCTTGCAAATCCTCCTAGAGACCTTCATTCTTTCATATCAAAGAAGATATCATTTCAGACCTGAAGGAGGCTATTTGGCATAGTAGGCAGAGTGTAAAACATTACTCTATTGCTACAAATATTTTGGACTAAGAAGAAGAACCTGCTTTTGAGTTGAAAGGAAAAAATAGATTCCAGCACCTTAGAGAAGACAATAAACTTTCAAGCTGGCTGATAGAAGGTATACTCACCAGCTGAGGCAAGGAGGAGTGATTGACCCTACTTTTGAGGAGTTGGAGAGAGAAGAAGTAGAGGTTATAGCTTGGTTTGTCGAGAGGAAGATATTAGAGCTCAACTTGAATAAATTTCAAGACTCCAAGCTACAACAGAGGAAAGAGAAGCAGCCCTAGCTGCTAAAGAAGCCAGAAACAAAAATAGAATGGCTGATAATGAACATGAAGCATGTGCACCCAATGTACCATGGGGAAGAAATACTGGTCCACTTGCTCTCCCATGAATACTCCATGATCTTCCAAGAGGTTTGAGAAAGAATTTTCCCAAATTCAAAGGAGATGGCTCCCAACTCCCTGAAGAACATGTAGCAACCTTCATCACTACTTGTGGTGTGTTAGGTGTTGAAGATGAAGATGTGTCGGTTAGACTATTTGTGGAATCACTTCAGGAAAAGGCTGCTGAATGGTTTTACATGCTTCCTGCAAGATCTATTACTGGTTGGGAAGATATTAGAAAAGCATTTGAAAATAGATTCAAGAGCACTGAAGATGGTCAAGAGCTGCTGGTGCAATTAGTCCAAATAAAGAAAGAAAGCTCTGAATCCATGAGGGACTTTTTAGCAAGGTTTGATAGACTAAAAATAAGAGTCCCTGAAGATGTGCTACCTTCTCGAGAATCACTGAGAAGATTCTTCATCAGTGCCTTGCTATCATAATTTGGTTTCTTCCTCAGAAGAACCCAACCAAACACACTGAGGGAAGCTCAAAACTTTGCCATTAAAACTGATGATGAATTAATCCTCTCTAGAAAGGTGAAAGGCCCAAATGGGAAGCAGAAGGGTCAAAGTTTCAGTTCGGTCACAACTAAACCTATGTTCTAGAAAATGGAAAATGATCTAGTTTCCTTGAAGAAAAAACTATCCCAAATCTCTATGAGGAATGCTCCAAGAAGGCTAGACTTCCTTGATATAAAAATAATTACACCACCTCTTTGCTAAGTTTCCCTTGAAGCACCTTCTGTGAATGTTATCTGTGACACTAGAGAATCAAGAGAGGACACTGAAATTGAAGGATAAATAACAGAGGATTACAAAGGCTTCCTCAAAATTGAAGTAGTTAATATGCATAATGGCTTTTTCAAGTTTGTTGAAGATAGGGAAGAAGAAGAGGAAGCCCTAAGATTCTTATGTGCTTTCCTCGCTCGAGCTCAATCTAGGAAAGATGCTCTACCCTCCGTGGCTCAAAAGGAAAAGAAAACTAAAGAAGATCTCACTCTAGCAACCACACAAAAGAATATCATCAAGCAGAGGCTCACCATTACCACCCTCCATGGATTCTACTAAAGAAAAACCAGACTTGGTCATTGCCAAGGACCCTATTGTTATACCAAGTAAGTCATCATTTCCTTCTTCTAGTTCTTCAACTATTAAGAGCACTTCCCCTTCCATTGGAGTCTCTGCCAAAATATCCAAAGTTCAGCCAAAAGCTACACCTTCACTTTCTGCTAAACTGACTACTTCACCCAACATTGTCCCATTTGATTTTGTGGAACATGCAAGTAAAACCAAAGTCCAACTCTCAAAGTTAGAGTACTTGCAACACACACAGCACAATTTGACAGATTTATTAATGCAGTCCAAGGTAGTAGATCTATATCTTCAAGTTCCACTTCTAAAGGACTCCTTCCAACACCATCCACACCTCCATCTCAAAACATGTTAGCTCTCGATGCTTTGCTGCCAAAACATCTAGAGTTGAGCCTTTTTATTTGTCTCTCCTCATAAATGGTTTTGAGTTGAACAATTGTATTATTGATTCCGGAGCTTCTGATAATGTAATGCCACTCAAAGTTACAAATTCCCTTGGCCTAACTTTGACTAGAGTAAATGGAGCTTGTTATTCCATGGAATCTAAACAAGTGCCGCTGATTGGAAGAATAAAGGATGCAAAGTAGCTCTGGCTGACTTCCCTGATAAGAAAGTGCTTCTAACTATTTTAGTGGCAGACATCCCAACATCTTTTGGCATGCTTCGAGTAGAATTTTTTTAGAGACCTAGGTGGAGAAATTAAAATGGATTGGTCATCTACTACTATCCCTATAAAATTTGAAATGAAGAGGTTGTCTGCCAGTTAGGAAAATGAAATATACTTGCAAAAATCCAAAAGCCTAGGACCTAACATTTTGTACCAAAATACCACGAAGATGAATCACTGGGTGACAATTGAGGAGGAAGAAGATATTCCTATCCTAATAGGGCCAGACATGCCTTCCCAAAGGGATTTGAATTTTGAAGAAGAAATGAGGAGATTCAAGTTATAGGAAGGAAGCCCCGAGGATCCTCACGAGAGAAACACCAATCTAAGATCTTCTCAGAAATTGTTGCAGTCATTTTTAAAGTGTGGAGAAAAATTATACGATTCCGACGACATCTTGTTTGTAGGAAACAGAGCTCGTTTGCAAAAGTTATAGCCCGCTGAAATTTTTGGGCAACTGGAAAAATTTGGAGTTTTGTGCAGGTTGGACGTGTGCACGCTCACCAAGTGTTTCGATCATATTGCGACATGTGGACGAATTGTGTGACATACTAAAAAAATGGGTTTTGGAATGCTGGTCTTGGACACTCGTTCTCGGACAAATGGACCCCGCTATTTACTAGCTGGGGGCCCTCAGCCAGGTTCGACACACTCGATTATGGAGGGGTGCCTTGCCTCCTTCTCATTTAATCATTAAACCAAATTATGTATATAAACCTCTATATTTCCCTTTGTGCCATGCATGTGGGACATTGGGCATGCATTATTTAAATTACCCACGCCTAATTACCTATTTGTAATTTTCCACGCATATTTCTAAACTATTCAACGCATTACCTATATTCCATTTTCCACGCATATTGTAAACTGTCCACCGCATTAGACTGTACCATGCATATATGATGGGATTGTTGGCACCTAAAATTAAACAATGCGCCATCCCCAAGAAATGCACCCCAAGTATAGCACCCTCCACATAGGCTTAGGCGGCTCTTAAGCCACTCAAAAATGTGCCCACCTACCATTTAAACCCTTGACCAAGATTACATGCGCCAAATGTGGGATAATGATCCCAAAGGATATGACCAAAAGCAAGGGAGGAGAATGGAACCCGGGTGGGCCGTGTAAAATGATAAGCACCCAGCCGGCATGCTAGGAGGTGTAGAAACAATATAAAAGGAGTGATATTCTATTTGTATGGCATTCGGGACTGTGTAGTATTATTGTAATGCTCATAACTTGAGCTAGGAGTGGAATTTGGAGGAGATGTAAAAAGAAACCCCTGTTATTTTTGATAGAGGAAGACTGTGAGAAGGTCAGAATTTTGTAGAATTCTTTGTAAAGAATTATTTTCAAGATTTTAATAGATCGGTCCCATTCAACCGGACCCGGAGACGTAGGCCTCAAGCGCCGAACTCCGTTATCAATTCTTGCATCACATTGCTGGTGAATCCTCTTCATTTCTTTCAATATTTGCATAGTACTTGTAGTTTTTATTCTTTTATTAAAAATACAAAAAGAAATAATGCACAAATTTTACATCGAAAATCAATACAAAGCAAGAAAAATGTGTGTGCACAATTGCTAGTTAAATTTGGTTTTCAGATCATTGGTATCAGAGCTGGTTTTGACTGATTTTTGGTTCAGTTTAACATGTTTTGGATTGCAAGTTGTGTGTTGGATGTTAACAAGGTCTCGATCTAAGAAGGGTGAAGGAGAATTAGTTGAAGGAGATCCCAAAATTGGTACCAGACGATCTCGAAGTCCTATAATGGCGGATCGAGAGGAAGTGGAACAAAACTTTCGTCAATCCTTCCAACAGATGAAGGAAATGGTGGAAGAAATGTACCAAGATAGGAAAAGGGAAAAGGGGACTAGAGAAGGTAAGAAAGAAGAAAGCTCTAGTTCTGACATTCCAAAAAGAGACTCTTTAAAATCTGATTTTCTTTCATTAAAGTTACATATCAAGTTTGAATTACCTATGTATATCTTTGGAGCTAAATGCAGAGAAGTTGGATAATTGGGTCTAGCAAATAGAAGTATTTTGCGGGGTTCGAGAATTGTTGATGATGAAGCAAAGATTCATCTGGAAACTCTTCGGATGGGTGGAACAACACTCATTTGTTGGGAGAGTAAGCTTGAAGTGGAAGAAAACAAAGGTATAGAAATCACTTCTTGGTCTGAATTTGTTTCAAATCTTAGGCAACAATTTTATCCTCTTGGTTATAAGCAACAAGCTATGATGGATTGGCAAACATTAAGAAAACTAAGGGACAAAGTGTTCAAGAATACACACAAGAATTTAGGAAAATGGCTCTAATTCTGCAGGAATTTCCTAAACACGGAAGAAACACTTTGCTCAAATATATTGGTGGATTGCATAGTTATCTAAGGCATATGATACTTGTTTTAGGTCCTACTAATCTTGATGCAGGTATGTGTTCAAGCAACCCATCCGGAAGCACAAGGAAAATGACAAAGGAGTCCTCTTTCTCTTCTTTTAATCAAAAGAACAAGCAATCGAAGGAAAAGGTTCGAAAGAACAAGGAAAAGGAAAGGGTAAGCATAAAACAAACTCTCTTTTATTAAGAAGGAAGATGAAAAACCATTTTGTAATCATTGTAAAAAAAACCATGATGAGTCTAAATGTTGGAAATTACATCCTGAAAAGAAGCCTAAATGGATGGTTAAGAAAGGAAAAGAAAAGAAAACAAACACCGTAGTGCATGATCTTGGTTCTGATTCAGGTGATGAAACCAAAATCACAGCTATGGGTTTACAAGGTAAATCAACTCTTTCAATTTCCAACAATAGCACTACAGATGTTGCATCTTCTTCTAGTAAACAAACTATACCTGACGATAAGAAAAGAAATGAGCTTTTCCACATTAGAGTAATTTCAAAGCATACGAAAATTGATACTCTTTTTGATAGTGGATCTCAAGCTAATCTAATTTCTGAGGAGGTTGTTAAGAAACTAGGACTCAAAACTAAACCACATCCCAAGCCTTATCCTTTGGGTTGGGTTTGTGATGATGCAAAACTACAGGTAACTAAAACTTGTACTTTCAGATTTTCCATTACAGACAAGTTTATTGATGAGGTTGAATTGGATGTAGTTCCTTTGGATATTTGTGGGGTGGTTTTGGGAAGTCCTTATTTATATGATCGTAAAGCAATTTTCTATAGGGAAGAAAATAAATATTTGCTTGTAAAGGATGGAATTGAGTTTATTATTCGAGCTCACCATGAAAAGAATAATCTATCCTTGGTAACTGCAGGTCAAATGAAAAGGCTTGTAAACTCAAGCAAAAGTTTTGTGCTCATGGTGGTCAAAGCCAAGGAAAAAGAAAATGAGATGGCTTTTGAGACTTGCGATCTAAAACATAGGGATGAATTGGTAAAAATTGTTTCTCATTTTGATGATGTTTTTCAGATCCATAAGGTCTACCTCCCAAAGAGAGGGATTCAACATGAGATACGATTTGCTTGGGATGCACCTCTTCCCAATATCGGAATGTACAGGTTGTCAGTAGTAGAGAACGAGGAAATCAAGAGATAGGTAATGGAACTTTTGGCTCAAGGTATAATTCATCCAAGTACATTCCCATGTGGTTCACCAATTATATTGGTTCCTAAGAAGGATGGCACTTGGCGAATGTGTGTTGATTTCCGTGCTTTAAACAAGATTACTATAAAGAATCGTTACCCTCTTCCTAGAATAGATGATTTACTGGATCAATTAAGGAATGTAATTTATTTCACTAAGTTAGACTTAAGAAGTGGTTATCACCAAGTAAGAATTGCAGAAGGTGATGTTTGGAAAACTACTTTTAAAATGAAACAGGGATTGTTTGAATGGTTAGTGATGCCTTTTGGTTTGTGTAATGCACCGACAACATTCATGAGAGTTATGAATGAAATTTTTAGACCATTCATTGATAATTTCGTTATTGTCTACTTAGATGATATTCTTATTTTCAGTAAATCATGGGATGAACATATTAAACACATCCAAAAATTCTTAGATGCACTAAGGAAAGAGAAATTGTATTTGAAGATGTCAAAATGTGAATTTGGAAAAACATCTTTAATTTACTTGGGGTATATTGTAGGAAATGGAGAATTGAAAATTGATCCTGCAAAAATAGAGGTTATTGTGAAATGGCCTAGACCCACAAATGTGATGGAAGTTAGAAGTTTTCTAGGTGTAGTTCAGTACTGGAGGAAATTTATTGCTAACTTCTCATATATTGCATCTCCTTTGCATGCTTTGACAAGTATTAAACAGGTCTTTCAGTGGGGAGGAAAACAACAAAAAGCATTTGATACACTGAAAGAGAAGATAAGTACCACTCTGATCTTGGCACTTCCGGATTTACAACATTCATTTGAGATTGAGATGGATGCTAGTGACTACACAATGGGGGTAGTTTTGATGCAGAACAAACGACCAGTGTGTTACCATTCAGAAACCTTTACAAGTGCGGTAAGAAACTATCCAACTTATGATAAAGAGTTGTATGCTTTGGTTCAAAGTGTTAAAAAATGGAAGCATTATTTAATGGGAAAAGAAACAATTATCCATACTGACCATCAACCGCTTCAATATTTACAAACACAAACCAAATTGCAGCAGTCTAGACATTTCAGGTGGATGGGATTTTTGCAACAATTTCATCTTGTAATCGATATAAAAAGGTATTCAAAACAAGGTTGCCGACATGTTATCCAGACCACCAGTGGTAGTAGCATCTATCCTTTTGCAGCATAGTTCTTTGGCTCATGTTAGTTACAAGGAACAATATGCAAATGATGTTGATTTTAGAGAAGTGTATGAGGATTTAGTAAGTGGGAAACAAGTAGGAGAAAAATATTATCATTTGCATGAAGGATTGTTATATCATTCTGGAAAACTTTGTATTTTAAAAAATGAGCGTGTGCATATGATTAGGGAAGCACATACTTCTCTTATTTTAGGGCATTTTGGTGTTAGTAAGACAGTTGCACATTTACAAAAATATTGCTATTGGCCTAGAATGCATGAACATGTAAACCGATATATTAAGGGATGTGTTCTTTGTGCCACAAGCAAGCCAAGTAACAGGAAATTAGGACTTTACACTCCTCTTCCTATTCCAACACGGCCTTGGGAAAGTGTTTCCATGGACTTTGTAGGAGGCTTGCCCATGACACGGAGAAAACATGATTACTTATATGTGGTAGTGGACAGATTTAGCAAAATGTGTGTGTTGGTTCCATGTACTAAACAAATAACTGGTGAGGGAACTGCACATTTATTCTTTCAGTTTGTTTGGGTTCATTTTGGTTTACCTACTTCAATCATATCTGATTGGGATTCTAGATTTCTTGGGGAATTTTGGTCAACATTGTGGGGGTTAATGGACACAAAACTGAAAAAGAGCACTGCTTTTCATCCACAGACTGATGGTCAAACAGAGGTTGTAAACCGCACAGTGGTACAATTACTTAGGGGCTATAGTAACAAACATCCTAAATTGTGGGATGAACATCTTTATTATGTGCAACATGCTTATAATCATGCCTTACATTCTTCTACTTTGAAGTCTCCATTTGAGACTTGTTATGGATATCTGCCTAATTCTCCATTAGATATATATTATGGACATGAAACTGTTGTTAATGGTGCAAGTGATTCTGACAAGGCTAAAAGATTTGTGCAGAGAATACAACAGGTTCATCAGTATGTCCATGAACAATTGGAGAAAAGCTAGGCTAAGTACAAAGCTAGGCATGATAAACATAGAACTGATCACAAGTTCAAAGTTGGTGATTTAGTTTGGCTTCACATCAGCAAGGAAAGACTAACAGGTGAAGGTAAAAAATTGAAACCTATACGGTATGGTCCGTTCCAAATATTGGAAAAAATTGGTAACAATGCTTTCCGGTTAGATTTACCTCCATATATGCAAATCTACTCAGTTGTAAATGTTGAGAATTTAAGATTGTATGAACCACCTATGATTGTTGATCATGATGATTCTAACATTATGCCTTCCATTGATGATTTTGCTCCTGAGTATCTTGATGAGTTGCAGGAAGACATCATTTTGGACAGGAAAGTAAGAACTTCGTGAAGGGGTGATATTGAGTATCTTCGTGTTGGGTTCAAAGGCATGCATCCAAACAAGCAAAATGGATGGAAACCGGAAAGGTGAGGGAGAAATACCCTCACCTATTCACCAATTAGGTTGACTTTTGGGGTCCAAAAGTTTCTCAGTGGGGAGGAATGATCCAGAGGATCCTCACAGAGAAACACCGATCTAAGATCTTCTCAGAAATTGTTGCAGTCATTTTTAAAGCGTGGGGAAAAATTATACGACTCCGACGACATCTTGTTTGTAGGAAACAGAGCTCATTTGCAAAAGTTATAGCCCACTGAAATTTTTGGGCAACTGGCAAAATTTGGAGTTTTGTGCAGGTTGGATGTGTGCACGCTCGCCAAGTGTTTCGATCATATTGCAACACGTGGATGAATTGTGTGACGTACTAAAAAAATGGGTTTTGGAACGCCGGTCTTGGACACTCATTCTCGAACAAATGGACCCCGCTATTTACTGGCTGGGGGCCCTCAGCCAGGTTCGACACACTCGATTATGGAGGGGTGCCTTGGCCTCCTTCTCATTTAATCATTAAACCAACTTGTGTATATAAACCTCTATATTTCCTTTGTGCCATGCATGTGGGACATTGGGCATGCATTATTTAAATTACCCATGCCTAATTACCTATTTGCAATTTTCCACGCATATTTCTAAACTATTCAACGCATTACCTATATTCCATTTTCCACGCATATTGTAAACTGTCCACCACATTAGACTGTACCATGCATATATGATGGGATTTTTGGTGCCTAAAATTAAACAATGCACCATCCCCAAGAAATGTTCCCCAAGTATAGCGCCCTCCACATAGGCTTAGGCGGCTCTTAAGCCACTCAAAAACGCGCCCACCTACCATTTAAACCCTTGACCAAGATTGCATGCGCCAAATGTGGGATAATGATCCCAAAAGGATATGACCAAAAGAAAGGAGGAGAATGGAACCCGGGTGGGCCATGTAAAATGATAAGCACCCAGCCAACATGCTAGGAGGTGTAGAAACAATATAAAAGGAGTGATATTCTATTTGTATGGCATTCTAGGACATGTAGTATTATTGTAATGCTCATAACTTAAGCTAGGAGTGGAATTTGGAGGAGATGTAAAAGAAACCCTATTATTTTTAACAGAGGAAGACTGTGAGAAGGTCAAAATTTTGTATAATTCTTTATAAAGAATTATTTTCAAGATTTTAATAGATCGGTCCCATTCAACTGGACCCGGAGATGTAGGCCTCAAGCGCCGAACTCCGTTATCAATTCTTGCGTCACATTCCTGGTGAATCCTCTTCATTTCTTTCAATATTTACATAGTACTTGCAATTTTAATTATTTTATTAAAAATAAAAAAAGAAATAATGCACAAATTTTACATCGAAAATCAATACAAAGCAATAAAAATGTGTGTGCACGATTGCTTTAGTTAAATTTGGTTTTCGATCAACTCGCAAACACACACTCCGACATAGTTTGACAGATTTATTAATGCAGTCAAGGTAGTAGATCTATATCTTCAAGTTCCACTTCTAAAGGACTCCTTCCAACACCATCCACACCTCCATCTCAAAACATGTTAGCTCTCAGTGCTGCCAAAACATCTAGAGTTGAGCCTTTTTATTTGTCTCTCCTCATAAATGGTTTTGAGTTGAACAACTGTATTATTGATTCTAGAGCTTTTGATAATGTAATGCCACTCAAAGTTACAAATTCCCTTGGCCTAACTTTGACTAGAGTAAATGGAGCTTGTTATTCCATGGAATCTAAACAAGTGCCGCTGATTGGAAGAATAAAGGATGCACAAGTAGCTCTGGCTGACTTCCCTAATAAGAAAGTGCTTCTAACTATTTTAGTGGCAGACATCCCAACATCTTTTGGCATGCTTTTGAGTAGAATTTTTGTAGAGACCTAGGTGGAGAAATTAAAATGGATTGGTCATCTACTACTATCCCTATAAAAGGTGAAATGAAGAGGTTGCTGCCAGTTAGGAAAATGAAATATACTGTGCAAAAATCCAAAAGCCTAGGAGCTAACATTTTGTACCAAAATACCAGGAAGATGAATCACTGGGTGACAACCGAGGAGGAAGAAGATATTCCAATCTTGATAGGGCCAGACATGCCTTCCCAGAGGGATTTGAATTTTGAAGAAGCACTGAGGAGATTCAAGTTATAGGAAGGCAGCCCCGAATCACCAGATGATGTAGACCAAAAAGAAGAGGAGATGGTTCTCAATAAATTTCAAGAAGATAAATCATCTTGCATGCTTTTATAGGATGAGGAGTTATTCCCATTTCCATTTGGGGATGAAGATGATCTCAGTTAGGCCATCTATGGAGATACAAAATCAGCTTGTGATGAGCCCATGAAAGGATTGAAAGAAATATCTGTACAAGAAATGCTTGAAGCCGTAGAAGAAACTGAAGATCCCGAGCTCAGTCTCGAGCTCTGATACAAGCCAAAAATCTTCAGACAAGTGTGAAGCTGATTTGGAAGCCTTAACCAATGTGAAGGTTGGCCACATTGAGATAAAGCCATATGAAAAATATGATGCCATTCTGGAACTGATGATTGATGGATGCAATAACGAAATGGATATATTTTCTTTCCCATTTGCGGATGAAGACTTTGTCCATGATGAAGAAATTGAAGCAAGGATTTTCGAGGCCTCTGAAGATGAATCTCTTTTTGATGAAGGATTTTTGGAGTGCAGCGATTCCCTAGATGATGAGGTAATCCCTCTAGATAGTTTCCTTGAGCTACATCCTTCAAAGGGATACAAAGATGAGCTACAGAAATGATGAATCATAACTCTGTGCAAGAAATATTGGAAGCAGTACAAGTTGAGGAAGACCTCAACTGATTCTTGATCTCTTCACTCATGCCATGGACATACAAGACAAGAATGATTTTTCCTCCAATCCACCCATCAATACTCAAATGCCCCACAGTGGAGTAGAGATAAAGGATGAATCAAATGTTTTTCATGGAGAAGATTCCAATGAGCATAGACCTAAAAGAAAGTAACTCAGAATATCCAATAAATTGGAACCAAAATCAGCTTTGGGGCAGCAATGAGATGCTTGATGGAGAGTCAACTATATGGATAAACATGGAAGGCAACTGGTATGATGAAACTAATTCTAAAGAGCATAAAGGTAGTGGAAGTTTCAAGCAAAGACATGAACATCAAGAAACTCACATGGACTCAGTCTTGCAAACTAAAATGGAAATCATGGGAACACCTGGCTTCCATAAGAAACTGAGGAGGGGAGGGTATTTTCTTGAACTAGTCAATGGCTTCACAGAACAACATCACTCAGTGTTGCCTACTCACGGGTAACTTTTGAAAAATGGAAAGTGCTTCAGTGAAAGTGAGTTGTCCCTCACCTTGTACCATAGTTTTGTTGTTTCCCCTTTTTTGTTGTGTGTTCCGGTTTTCCCCTTTCTATCTTGGTGTGGTTTTGGTTGGTGTGTTTCCTTCCTTCTTTCTTCCTTTCCTCAGAATTGTACAATGACTCTGCAAGGCCCAATGGATAAGGCACTGGTCAACGTTATATGTTTTGAAACCTGAGATTCTAGATCCTCATGCCATGTCCCCAAGCTAGAGCCACTATTGTCCCCTCAAAATTTTCCTTCTTTTTCCCAAGTCTGGACTTAGAAATTTTTGAGTTATCACCCTTTGAAAATGGTCCAATCTAAGTTTTTTTGAAATATGGAACTTCCCAAGGGATCAAGGATTCTTAGAAACACCTCCATCAAATAGATAATTCTTTCCCCTTTCTATAAAGGTATCGAAGTCCTCCTAACTCCTTGTATTTTGCAAGTTATGGCTCGATGGAGTTTGGAGGGGAAATTTTCCATGGGCAAGCCCGCGGAGGCAAGTTGGAAAATTTGCCAAGAAAGTTGGAAAAGGTGTGGAGGTAAGTTGGAAAATTTGGTCGAGAAAGTTGGCAGAGGTGCGGAGAAAATTTTTTCACTTATCTTTTTGGGGTAAACGGTTTAAATTCAAAATATGGCCTACAAGCCCGCAAGGGATAGAGGAAAAGAAATTGGTTAAGGCCTTGCACCATCGAAGAGCACCACATCATCAAGTATATGTCAATAGCGTGAAGGTGGGGCGAGGAAAGTTGAATTTTTTTCTGCTTTGGTGTAAAACTTAAAAGCATGTATTGAACCCATAGTCCCATCAACCAATAGAATGATGCCAAGTGTCCTCGAACCAACGAGCTCGTGGATTTGTGGTAAAATTTTCCTATTTTCACGAAAGGAGCCAAATGTTGTTTTGAAGCCGTGGATCAACTAGAAGATGCCACATGGTAGCGAAGCGCGCGGGCGTGGAGTGTTTTTGGGAAAATTTCCCAAAAATTTTTAAAAAAAAGGAAAAAGTTAAAACTTTACCCCGCAAACCCGAGTTTTCCCTAATTTCACCATTTTTCCCCTAAATCTTCATAGGGCCATATCTTGGATTTTTGTGTTTTTGGTATCAATGGAAAGCTAGTGAAATTATCCACATGAAAAATACTTCAATTTTAAATTTTGATGGATTTTGGTGGGAGAAAATTGAGAAAACGTCTCTGGCATGCAAAAACAAGAAAACACAAAATTCTCCCTCGACTCCACTCCAATGTTCTCCTACCACATGGATGGCTCAAAGTGAAAAGCATAGAACGTGATCTAATGATTCATATGTGAATTGGAAAATTGAAATATGAAACATAGTTTTGCACACAGAAGCTCATTTTGGGCTCGTTAAGTATTTTATTTAATACAGAGAATATGGAAGAGGAGAAATGATCAAACTTGTTTACAATTCGCCCCAAGATCCAAACACATGGAGAAAATATAACATCTTATATTCAAACTGAAACGTTTGTAATGGTTTCTGGTTTTTCCTTACCATGGCCATTTTTCTGGCAAAAGAGGAATCCGAAATGGTGTGAAATGATTGGATTTCAATTATAACTGCTTCTTGGCCATTTGGGGAAGTTGTAACCACCCCTTGCATGCTATTTGTTGGGCCCCTAATGTAGCTACCAAATCTTAAGGGTGCATAGGTGCGCAAGACATAATTCAAAAGGCTTCTTGGAGAACCAAGGACGTGTGTGCCACGTGAAGAAAAATTCGGGACTTAGCCATTTTCGGCCTTTTAGACAGAACACATGAAGAACGTGTTCCATTTGGATAAGGTTCCAGCCTTGGCGATAGGGTGTCCTGGAAGGAATATACCTTGCGATAGGAAGATCTAAAAAGATAATCATGACATAGAGAGGCATGCACCTGGGGTGACCCACACCTTGAGACTTGGGGGTAGATCTGAGGTTACAAAAGAGTTTGTTAGAGCTCAGATGCCTATTTATACGTGCGCCCTTGGCAAAGAATAGAGACACAAGTAAGGTAGCAAAGCTCTGCAAAATTACCGCGAGAACTATGGGATAATTGGGTAGATGATTCTAGGAAGGATGTAATGGGGAAATGGGGAATGCAAATTTTATTTTGTAAGCATACATGTATGGATCTAGATATGGCGCATGACTGTGGTCCACCTCTCTCTGTGATGTTTTGGAGTAATACTATGAATGAATGTGATAAGGTTACCACTATGTTTATGTTAAGATCTCCTTCTCTGTATTATCTGCATGTTTCCACTATGCTTTTGATCTTGTATAATCATGAACTTTACTTGAATGTTAGTCTAATTATGGATTTACAACTTCCTGGTTCTAGTTAATTCTGTTGCACACTTTGTTACTATTATGACTAAAGGGGTGTAGAAGTTATCCTGAGCTCTATAGCTTCTTCATGTCTATTAAATCACTAAGTCAGAATCATGAAGTATGCCTTCCACTGAACTCACATAAAAGAGAGACTCATCTCCCTCTCACATGCCTCAGGTGAGTGCCCAACCCCGCCCAGGGTGATAGGCCAACGACGCATGAGGTTCCCTTGTTCTTAGTGGGGTGTAAAAATGACTACATCTTGGTTTCATTTTCAAGACCTCTTTTCAAAGTTGTAGTGGAACATGGCATACATCATGATCTCGTGCAAAAGCCCGATGGCGTGAGCGCTTAAGACTTGAAGGTGTTAAAGATTGGTTTAAAAGCACTTGAGGACGAATTCACTCGGAGATTCAATCTGACACGGGTTTAACACACAAAGATGGGTGGAGGACACTCTTTATCATGAGTTGTATCAAACCTTCTTTTTTGTTTCCCAATGAGAGCTATTTGAATGGCTCTCGGCTTATACATCTAGATCGGGGTGGTATTATAAGTCACACCCTTGGACCCAAGAAACATATTAGAACTTGCAAGATGTTGATCTAACGTGGACCCATGCTATAGATCATTGGTGGAAGGGAGTATTGACTAGCTACACTCTGGAATACGCCATTTCCATGTATTCCTGTCTAGAAGTTGTTGAGTTTGAGTTCTTATGAGAGCCTAGAGGATCATTTATGTGTGCTATCCCCTTGGCATCAAAATCTTGATGGTAACCATGGGTTTAGAGGAATTTCCTATGGCCGGCTAAACCACTCTGAGCACTTGGTGAGGAAGCTAGGTTGGGGATAGATGGCTGATATAACAACTAAAAAGGAAAGGGAGGAGAGATGGCTCAAGTATAATGAAGCGCGTGAAAGGGAGATCGATAGACAACACAGGATTACAAGGGGGTTATGGAGCCAGACATGGTGGAAAGGAGTTGAGGTTCACACGGAGGATGTGGAACCCGAACAGTCTGTGATACCCCATCTTGGTAAGCATAGGAGAGAAAACCTGCAGGCCTTCTCAGATGAGAGTCCATTTGCATAGAGAGAAAGAAGAGTCGTTGGTGTGCATCCGACCCACCTAGTGATGAAACCTTAGTGCTTGGTTTTTTCAACGAGGAAAAATTACAATTGATCCATTTGATATTGGTGGAAGCAACCAATCGACACCCGGAAGGTACAACTTCTCAAATGCCTAGGACTTCTATGGCTTCACACTATTCTAGTATTTGGTGGAATGTTTGGGCAAGGCACATATCCAATTGGTTTTGGAAGCACATTAGGAAGTGTTGGAGGAAATACCACTTGGAAGTGGTGTTAGTTCACAAACTTTCGTGCACAATTTAGTGGGATGACGGGAGCACTTGGCATGACAAACACGGGCCCTTTACTCAACACAGAGGATCGAAGGTGGAAGTGGTGGAGCTGGTGGCTCAGGATCTAATGGGTCTAGTGGGGGAGGTAACATTGGAGGAAACCAAGGGACTAGATTAGGAGGACAAGGACCTCAACCACCTCCTCAAGTCTTTTTCGAGATGTCTCTACACTTACCATATTACGGTGGGATAGAAGATGTCATAGAGCATGTGCATAAGTACGAGCTGCTATGGCGTGCAAAAGGATCATGACCCAGATCGAAAGGCCGGTCCAATTTGTGATGACCATGCAAGGACGTGTGTATAGTTGGTATAGAAAGTATGATCCTCATCGATTGTTGTGATTATACCACACTGAGAAATGCATTCTTGGTGGAATTCCACATGCCTGAATTTGAATAGAAGAGCATCAGCTCTCTCAAAGAAATCTAGCAGGGAATGGTAGAGAGCGTGCGGGAATATGATGCGCACTTTAAAACTCTATTATCTAAACTATCTTATGATATCCACCCTTCACAACATTCTCAGTGGTTTTTCATAGGGTTGATCACACCATTTAGGAGGGATTTTTCTCATAAAACATTCACGGATCTGTGCAAAGTGTTGGAATCTACTTTACACGCTAAGGTAGTTGGTAGTGTTGACACTGGTGTTATCCCATTTCTAGAGGCTCAAATCGCTTCCATGGCTAAGCAATTGGAGAAATTATTTGCCAAAACAGTTCCAAAGATTTGTGGTGGGATGTGGTGCACAAATTGTAACGTAGAAGGACACACAAAGGATAATGGTGGGATATGTACTCGGAAGGCGGTATGCATCGTAGTGGTAAAATGAAATATGTCATGGACCAAGATGCAAGTAGGTTCCCCATTTTATAGAACACGATCTACAAAAACATATCTTGTTATTGTAATATATGTACCTCAACCACACATGAAACCAAGGGTTATAGATTGATTGACCGATTCACGAGGCAATCGATCTTGGTGTCTGGCCGCATTATCGCAGCCCAAAGGAGATGAATGTCAAGTATGAAGAGCGCCAAGATGGAGGTGCACTGTGGAAGAGGGTTTTGAGAGGATTTCATGGTCATGGTAACCATAGGGGAAGAAGTGAGTTCCCATGTGGAACATGCTTTAATTGTGGAGCCACAGACCATTATAAGCGTGAATGTCTAGATCTTCTACAATGCTCCTAGTGTGGAAAAAAATATAAGTATGAAGAGTGCTTGAGTTATACGAACATATGAGTCAGCAGTACCGAAAGGATAAGGGCACTACCATGGTGAGTATTAAGAAGGATGACGTGCAATGGCTCTCACAAGTAATACGTGAATCAGAACTAGAGCCTATTATGGTAACAACAAGGCAGAGTCCATGCACACAAAGGAAGCACCTAGGCAGAGACATCTAGTTTCGAGGGAAGAAGTATTACATGGGAAGTATCCAAACCCGACTACTTCGAAAGAAGTCTACCATGAAACCATGGACATAATTCAAAGTTTACAAGGGATATCCAATTCTTAAAAGAGAAAACTAGAAGAAATGAGCAAAGAAAACCCGTAGAAACACCAAAGGATGACTTGGATGAGGTTAAGGAGGTGTGTAAACTGCTAAGGTAGGAGAATGTTATTCCCACTGGCTAGGAGCATGGTTGAGAGAAAAGGTGCCACACGTAGGGGAAGAACACACTGAAAGGCAGATCATGCATGAAAACCTCCCACCTCACACGGCCTTGATTATGAAAAAGAGATTACCTTGAATGTAGTAGTGGATGGATGGTTGTGTTTCACACTAATGTTTCAGCTTTTGGGAATAGAGTTGCTTCTATCCTTTTATTCCTTTGAGAAACAGATAAGGGTTAGGGTTAGGAGGAATACCTGTTAAATGTCGAGAGGGTGTGCGCGTACCGTAAAGAGAGATCAGGTTGATTGTGAAGAACTCCTTTTTGTCTTGGAAGGACTACCTGCAAATAAGAATACAAGACCACCAGATTTTGATTAGACAATAAATGAGGGAACTGCCTTGGGTCAAGGAAATATAAAACTTCCTTTCGAAGGTGGTCAGTTCCCCTGCTAATATGAATTAACACAAATGATTGTAAAATAACAATTTAATTGCCTCGTTGAAACAAGTAGGGGAAAGGCTGGTTTTTGGTTTTGAGTCACAGTAACCGATACCGGTTGCTGTTAACCGATATCGGTAGGGGCTATGTTTTAGGGACTTTTGGTGAGGGTCGGTTGTAGGGTGTTTGTGTTGTTTATAAGGCTGGTAAATGAGTGGGATTAGGTAACGGGGTGATGAGAGGGTAGAGGAATGATAGTTAGATGTAGTGTGTTGCTGGGTAGTAGATTTAGGAATAGACTTATGACGGCTGTGATTCAAAAGTCTAAGAAATGTTATTAAAGAGGACATACAAGATACTACTTACTAGTTATTGACGAGAATGCAGGTCCAAGAACTAGTGATGACAAAGGCAGAACTTAGGTAGGATGACCTGACACTCAGGAGATGAGCTATCTTCCCTCCCGATGATCAGATGAGTGTCACAGGGCTCTGGTTACTCAGTTGCAGTCTTGGGCTTGATGTCCTTCTCTACAAACTCTTCTTGTTTCTTCACTTGTCTCTCGGCCAAGTAAAATCACTGATTCTCTCGATCACTTCGATGATCCCGATTAATCCAAAATCCTTCAACCTTTGTTTGGTTAGGGAGGTCATTTACGAGGAACCGATGGCGATTCGTAACCAACGGCGGTCGAGTAGGAACTGCCGTATCGGTCAGTCAAAGTGGGCTATTTTTAGTAAAATAGCCAACTTTCCCTCCTTTTCTCCCGAGGATTAGTTGTGGGGCTTGGTCAAGTTACTACAAGGTCGGTTTTGGGTGCAGTAAGGAGTCATTAGTCATGGGTGTGGATGTAGACCAAGTTATAGGTCTTAATTAGGTTAGTTTAGGGTTAGATCTAGGTCATGATGAGGTGGCAAAATGAGGTGGCAAGTATAGTGATGTGCATTTATTAATTATAAGGTAATTAATAAATAATTGTGTAAGGTTTAGGTGATGAGGTTAGGTTGTGAAATGAGATGCGGGTCACAAGGGGTCGTAAGACACAAATTTGGTGTCTACATTAGCCCCTTATTGTCATGTAGTTTGTTTTGTAAAGTGCACTGGACAATAATATGAAGTGGTTTCCTGTTAAGGGTATAGGTAATCCCTCAAATCTATCACGATTGAGATAGCGTGAAATCAGGGATAGGGTTGATAAAGGGTAAATGGTGTGGAGATGATGGTGAGATGGTGGGGTAGGTCCAAAGAAGCAGACGCACGTTGAAATGCAGTAGTGCGACCAGGGTACACGATTTGAAGAGCAAACCAGCAATTCATAGGCAAAGGTCGATAGTTTATCCAAACAAGGGTGATATAATCCTGGTATCCAAGGCATAGGAAGTAGCTCTAGGGGATATAACGGGTAAGGTATAGGAATGTTTAGGCATGTTCGGCAGTACCAAATGGTTGGTTTGGTTGAGATAAACATCACGGTCTAGGTCTAGGCAAAGTTGGTCGACTGATCAAGTCAAGTACCCTAATCATGCTAAAACATGAACAGGTGAGCTCGATTGAACAAAAGGCCACAGGATAGGTGGGTAAAATTGGAATGTGTTGGTGTTGGGTAAGGTATTTAAGTGGTACAGCTTTGGGTCGGGCTGATTGATTAGTGAGGGCCGTGAGTCGGGCCAAATGGTCGGTTGCGGCTTTAGGTCGGGCTAAGTGGTTGGGTTGCGGCCTTGGGTCGGGCCATGGTTGGGTTGCGGCCTTGGGTCGGGCCGGACTAGTTGGTCGGGCCAAGTGGTTGGGTTGCGGCCTTGGGTCGGGCCAAGTGGTTGGGTGTGGCCTTGGGTTGGGCCAAATGGGTTGGTTGGGGCCTTGGGTCGGGCCAATGAAGTCAAAAAAGGCTAATTAGCAATGGAGGGTATAGGTGATGTGGGGAATAGGCAATGTGGTGAAAAAGGGAGATTGGTGAATAAAGGTAGAAGTTGGGGAAGGTAGGAATTTAAACCGATATCGGCTAGAGATGACCGGTGTCGGTGAGGTGACTGATGCCGGTTCCTTAGGGCAGAATAAAACCGACATCGGTTATAGGTGAAAAACCTATAAAAAGAAAAAATACGGCCTGTCATTGTCACATTGTCAATTTGAAACCCAATTTGAGTTATCTGAGGTGTATTGTTGAGATTTGAGCATTTTTTGGTTGAGGTGGTGCTATTTGAGTGGAGAAGTGAGTGGTTAGTGACCCTAGTGAGTAGGAGGCAAGCAGCATTGATTGGTGGAGGACCCAGCAGAGAGAGAGAGTTAGAGCCATGGCTTAGCAGAGGAGTAGGAGGTGCTTTGGACTGGTGACCACCACCACCCATCCCACCATGACGACGTGTCGTCGTACCGGTAGGTTCGAAACCCTTCATTGTGTGAGTTTGATGTTGTTAGGCTGTATTTGGGGTTTGGGTAGGAATTCAAGGTTTTTGAGAAAATAATTAATAAATGGAAATTATTTGAAAAAAGGAGAGGGTAGAAGGGTTAAATAGGCCAAGGCGGCAGGGTGGGTAGGTTTTTAGGGTGTTTGGGTGGGTGGATAGGGAAAAAATAGGCAAAATTCAATTTGGGGGGCCGCGTCGGGTTTGGCTCCAGGTTTTAACAGTGGACCATGTCGGTTCTTCTACAAGACTTACCAGCATCGGTCCACATTTTTCGCTTTGGGCTGAGGTTGTATATTGGTATTACCCGTCGGCTCATATGGCGGCCGGTGTCGGTGGAGATAGGACCGGTGTCGGTAATGGTTGACCAGGTACAGATCCTTAGGATTGTTTAGGGTTGGTTTGGTTTGGTTATCGTTGTGGTTTTGGGTGTTAAGTTCTTGTTGGGGTTGTCGGGTTGTGTTGTTTGTTGTTGTTTATGATTGGGTTTTATGTGTTTTGGGTGTGAAGAGGAGGGGGATATTGTAGAAGATAGGTGGGTGGAGGTGTGTGTTATAGAGTCGGGTGTGGTCGGGGGATAGAAAAAAAAAAAAAAAAGGGTATAGGGGTTAAAGTAGTTGTTGTGATAAAGAGTAGGGCTAATGCGGTGAGTTGGTTTTGCGAGCACGCGGCGGTGACGATGCGACGATAGGATGCCCCGCTTATTGAGACGGATGTGGCCACACGTGTTCGTGCACAAAGAGTGGGACATTATGCGTGAGGTGGGACTCGGCGAGTCTAGTGGTATAGGGTGATCGATAGGGATCACGATCGATGGTTGCCCTCATTGAGAGATGGGATCCGCAACCAATGTGTTCCATCTCCCAGACTGAGAGAGATGATCATTACATGGGAGGATGTGTATCGCATCCTTAGATTACCGATTGATGGAGAGGCGATCTTCCCCAGTGGATGCAGAGACAACCATGGATAGTATCTACAGTATTCGGGGATGCATACCACGCTTTATTGACTTATCACAACAAGTGAGCATCGCTATGGGGATATATATCATGCCCACCGAGCATGAGACATGGCTTGCCATGTTGATGATGATCAATGATTACATGCTTCACCCTCTCGGACTCGAAGGGAGGCTGCTTTCCACGCAGCGCCGATGGGGGTACTACACGAGATGGTTGAGGAGCATACATGTTATGCTTGGGCACCAGATACAGTGCGCTTATCTGAGAGGCTGTGAAGCTACCGCCGCGATGAGGTGATTCAGATTTGCTCTACGTTTTTGTTACACTGCTTTGGCATATGAGCATATCATATGCATTCGACTAAGTAGGGCTGCCCCAGTAGCAAGGCCACAGTGATTTATAGATATGACTTTCGAGAGGTGGTTGAGGGGTCGTGGGCCAGCCCACAAGCAGATTCTCACCGGAAGGGATGTAGCATATGCACGCATTTATTAGAGGCTTGACGGCTTTAGATATTGTATGGAGACCCTACAGAGGTCATCACCTCGCGGAGGAGCCCGTCACGATTGCGGTGGATCCAGTATACATTTTGGATAAGCGGGACGGAGGCCATGGGAGCATGAGCAGATACCCACAGGAGAGGGCAGGCAATCGGCAGATCGGGCTACGACAGATGAGCCACCTCCCTTCCCTCGATCTGGAGGAGATGATGTAGAGGCCCCCTACTGCACCATAGCCCGTGGACCTAGATGGGTAGTCGAGGCTGCAGATGATCTAAGTGGATGACGCCTTACTGCACGGGATCATTTTTGTATGGTGGGCGGAGAGAGAGCGCGAGGAGAACACCACCGCACTGTGGACTTAGCGGCGGTGATAAGCGAGAGAGGACCAGCTCGAGGGCCAGTGCAGTCATTACGAGGCGTTCTGCTTATGCGCATTAGCATAGATAGGTAGTGTCTTACGGGAAAGCTAGCCAGCGAGCGCACGAGTACACCCACGGTCCCACCACAGTACTTACGCCAGTGGCACCAGCGCAGAAGCACCTATATAGCCACGCACCACACACGAGGCACTATTATTAGAGTCGAGGACCAGCCCGCGGTGATGATGGTGGCACGGGCCCGCTATATAGAGGTGAGAGCGGAGGCCCGATATTATCGAGATGTTCTTGATGGTACCGGGGCTGACTTATCACCATATGCGGCGCATGAGCCGAGACCTCGCGAGTCGAGATCCCAGTGGGGTGCAGCCACAGCCGTGGGTCCGCACGGAGGAGGCGAGAGGTGGCATAGGACCAGCAGGAGACAGCGGAGGCGGTGGAGAGAGCCGAGGATCCCCGTAGAGAGATAGATTTTTGTGTTTATACATTGGATATGGGCATTGGTCTGTACAAATCGGTTATGTTTATAGAGGCTGCGTTCCTACACATGATGTATTCATTCATTTATTCAAGCCCCTATGCGGGGCACATTGTATATTTGAAACTTTTGATATATAGATATGATGATTTTGACCCACATGTTGTGCTTAAAATGTTTTAAGTGTTTTGTCAATGGTTTGTGATATTTAATGTATGATGAGTTTGATCCACATGGTTTATATATTGATGGTGTTGATGTCTTTTGTTGATGGGATGTATGTATATATAGATGATGAGTTTAATTGACATGTTGTGTTATGAAATGTTGTATGTTTTGTCGCTGGTTTGTGAAATGGAATGTATGTAGCTACTGAGTTGGATCCAAATGGTATATAGATTGATGGTTTTTGATATCGTTTGTTGATGGCTTGTTTGTTTTTGTAATATAGATAGATGATGTTGATGAAATTGTGATGAGATATGGATTTGATGAAAAAATTATAGATAATGGTGTTGGTTATGCGGGAAAAAGGACGGGCACCTTAAAAATTAGGTAGAAAATAAAGAAAAGAACTATGTGTAAAAAAGGTATGTATGTGACCGATATCAATTAGATAACCGATGTCGGTAGACAATAAACCGATATTGGTTAGCTAACCAATACAGATTATTCAAATATGAGCTTTTCTAAAAATAGAAAAGCTTGGGTGGCAAATCAAGTTCTTATTTTGAGAGCCATGCAAGAAGTTAAATACGTGAATGCGATTTGTTTGGCAATGACTAGGACGAGTAATTACATGAGAGAATTGAGCGATAAGGAGGAAAGAGACAGGGAAAGTGAATGTGAGCAGAGATCGAAAGCGAAAGGCAAATTTGAAAAGGGTGGTGAACATGGCTGAACGAGGAGAAGCATCCAGCAGGAAGGGACGAGAGGAAGACAAGTTCCACTTTCAAGGCTGGAGTGCGGCCAAGAGGTAAACATTTTGGTTGTAATTTGATTCGTGCATGTTTTGTGAATAGGATGAGAGAAGTGTAAGTGGGTAGATATGAGAAAGAAAACGTGATAGCAATGGTTATGGATGAGATGAATGTTATGGGGTAGGTAATCGGGGTTTCGGGTATGTTTGTATGTACGGAGAGGGGTAAACGATCAAATTATTGTCGTAGGTGGTGTGTTGAGGCAGGATTGTATAAAATTGATAGTGATGACCGATAAGCGGTAAAGATAACAGTATCGGTTATTGAACCGTATACGCTTTTTAGAACCGATACCATTCTTGTAGGAATTTCCGAATGTGAGGAAAACCCTTGGGGATTTGATTTATTGAATGGCTATGTGTCGTTTTGATGTGTGCGAGGCGGAGAGGCGAGGTTAAGGATGAACGATATTGTACAGCTAGCTGTTGTCACGAATCGGCAGATGTAACCACAGTGAATGGGCATTGATAAATCATTTGGGGTTAAGTGGAATCTGCTATTATTCACGAATCACACATAACCATGCCATGTTGCAGGGCATTGATTGAGAGATGGAATCGAGAAAGGAATACCTTCTATCCGCCAACAGGGAGATACAGATGACATTGGAAGATGTGTTCCGTATTTTGAGAATCCCAATTATAGGAAGACCAGTATATCGGGCATTACCTAGCGCGGTAGCGCGGGGAGCGATAATGCGCAGTATTTTTAGTCCATACGCTCTTCGAGATTTGACACAGCGAGTTTGACATTCACGTATGGTATAATGTATGTAGCACACCCTAAGGAGACAAGGTTAGTAGTGGTATTAATGATAAGCGGTAGGATATTATGCATTGCCGAGGGTGGATGGGGGAAGATTTCAAAAAGCATTGATGTGGGTTATTTGGGAGATGATAGAAAGGAACGTGAATTTTGGATGGGCACTGCATATTTGGCGGCTATACAGGGTTTATGGGCTTGTAGACGAAATCATAGGACAACACTTTAGTTGTTCATTTTATTACATTTTTGGGCCTATGAGCACATTGTTTGTGTGCGACAATAGGCGACCCATCCATCGGTGAGAGGCCGGAGTGCAGAGGTTGGGATTCGACAATGGGTCTAGACAGAAACGAGGCAAGATCCTGTGCCGTGATGAGTGACACTTGAGTATTATAGGTAGGTATGGGAGATGGTGACGATTGCGGATATCTGTTGGAGGCCTTATGGGAACTATATGGTAACAGAGAATATAGCTGAGGAGTTGAGGGGTGTAGAGCGATTGAGGTGGATCGCAGGGCACAGGCCAGGTGAGTATGAGAGGATTCCTCTAGATCGCGTGTGGTGACAATTTGGATTTGTGCAGGACATACCCCTAGCTTATAGACCATATATGAGGATCGATGCGGAGGCATCATTCTCACCTCCCTGGCCAACACCTCCAGAAGGACCAGAGGAGATAGCGGCCGATCCTGGGTAATGGATGCGAGAATGACAAGAGGCCTATAGATTATGGTGGGTAGCAGAGGCTGTGAGGTGTACGTGATCGTCTCCGACATAGCTGTGATTACAGCGGAGAGAGATCATCTGCAGAGTTTAGTTCATCAGCTCCAAACACGGGAGAATGAGACAAGAGGGTTGTTAGTGGTAGTGGAGTCACGAGCGGAGGGACTAGGGCGAGATACCTCCATGCGAGAGAGCGTATTCACATGTTACAGGAGAGATTGGCGATATCGGTGGGCTACAGTAATAGCCCGTGGTGCCTTTGCGGATGGAGAGGCCCGGCAAGAGGCGTTGACGATCACGATCATCACTGGTTGGGATGAGGCGTGAGGTCTAAGTAAATGTTATCGAGGTATAAGAATAAATAAGGATGCCGACACTGTGTGTCGATGATAGAGAAGATATATTTGTTTAACATCTAAATAAAAGCTGAATATGTATGTTGATTTGAGTTATGATAATAATGAGAATGTTTGTGTTTTGACTTTTTGTTTTGAAAAGGATAAAGAAGAATGTGATTAAATAGAAATACACAAAAATATTTATATTTACCACACATGATAGGTTATGGTAGGGGATGGTCGACCTAACCTTGGGAGACCCCATGTCTCCTAAGTGCTTTGCCTACATAGCCCATTGCACAAAGCAAGAAGAGGCCTCGGACCGATGTAGTTCTCCCTTAGGACCGAGGAGAGGTGAATTCGAGCAATTTAGGTATGGTTAGGCAATTTGTTGGTTGGTAAAAATATTGATATTGATATTGGTAGGGTAATGTTGTTGGTGTTGGTAATGAATTGGTGATGTTGGAATAGGTATAAGTGAAGCGAAAGTTAGCCTACCCAAGTGGTAGGGAACCATGTTCTGATTAAGATCAACACATAATCCTAGATTCGAGTCAAAGAGGAAAGAGTGCTCCATAGGTGAAAAGAGCTAAACAAACCACATAATAACGTAGAATGAGCTTGAACCCCTAGGTACCGTGCATAGACGAGAAGTCAATAGGTGAAAAGAGTTGTATGATCACAATATATCGGGTGTACGTCACGTCCCTTATGGTTTTGAGTTTACAAATGGTGAGGTAAGGTGGATGGTGTAGCTGAGACACAGAGAACTTGTTATAAAGTGAGTATTCTCGATGAAAGAGAACCTAACCTAAATAGACAAGTCCATGACTCAAAAGTTCTTTTGAATGTGGCTTTTATTTTGCTGAATATAGAAGCGATCGATGTGGGAATTCTCTGAGGATATGTATTTTATTATTCTTGAGGTCTTCACAAAGTGATCAATGCGAGAAGCTTCTGCTAAAGGCGGATGTATAGCTGCCCTTGAGGGAGCAATCTATTTATAATGTGAAGCAGTTTTGTGCATATCGTCCTTCGAGGAGCATCTATATATATATAATAGCAGCAATAGTTTGGCATATAGCTGTCCTTCGAGGGAGTAGTCTATATATAATTTAGAGGGCTAGATGTCCTTTTGGCGTAAAGCATCTAGTTTTGTAGGAAGTTTGACTCAAGAAAATCCCATAAGCCTATAATTAAGAATGTGTCATTTTAATACTTGGAAGTCATGGACTAGACTAAAAAAGGGAAGGCATCTTTAAGGGGAGGTGAGAATCAAACTATGTGAGCTTGATTTTATTTTGAGATGTAGGAAACAAAGTGTATGTGGTGGTAAATGAGCTCAAGGGACAAGCGGTAGGTAGATAAGAAGTGATATAACACTAAATTCAACAGTAGAATGGTCGAAGATGCAAGGCATTAAGGGGTTCTGGCTCAGGTTTACCATTAAGCGGCTAAGCGATAAGTGCCTGATCCATAAGTGTGAGTGATTATGTAAGGCCCAATCCAATTGGGAGCAAATTTTCCACGTTTGCTCTTTTCTAGCTTGGTTACATGTTGATTCTCTTTGAGGACAAGATCACCAACCCTAAAGGTACGCTCATGAAGTCACTTATCATAAGCACGCTTGATGCATTTTTGATAGATTTGAAGGTGATCAAGAAGTTTGTAAGATGGCGCTCATCAAGAAGCTCAATTAGGCTAACCGCTCTTGCGGAAATCATCGTTGTGAGAATATCACGAAGAGATATTCGGAGGAGGTATTTGTGTTTCGAGAGGCAAGATAGCCTCGGTACCATATACCTCTTGAAAAAGAAAAAGGTGTGGCATTAGTGGAGGTATGAATGCTAGTACGATAAGCCCAAAGGGAAAGGGGATATGATCATGCCAATTTCTTTCGGACTCATTGACAACTTTCATGAGGATTTTGGTTAAGGTTTTATTAGAATATTCGTCTTGACCATTGGCTTGTGGATAGTAAGCTGATGAGAAGCTAAGTTTGATGCCAAAGTTGTCACAAAGGTCTTAACAACTTATTTTTGAAAGATTTACCATTATCTGTGATCGGCGATGAGGAACACCAAAAGCGGCGAGATAATGTGATGGTTAATGAATTAACGATTTTTCTTTTTGGTTGAAATGAGTGGAATGGATTCCACCCATTTAGTGTAATATTCAGATTGCTGTGATTATCCAATGGTGACATTGCGAAGAGGGCGAGTGAATCTCACCAATAAGGTCTAAACCCCATTGTGAGAAAGGCCAAAGATCTCGTGCGACTGTGTAGCGGATGACTAGGGTATGTTGAAGGTTGGCATGTTGTTGACACATAACACAACATTTAACATATTCATAGCGATCGTTATTAAGAGTAGGCCAATAATAACCTAGGCGAAGGATTCGTTTGGCCACAGCAAGGCCGGCTAAAATGTCCACCACAAATACCGTCATGAACACATTTAGATGGTATAGGTGACCTCCGCGCCGGTGAGACATCGAAGGAGGATGCCATCAAAGCCACGTTTATAAAGGAGTCCCCCCATGATGACATAACGAGAAACACGTTTAAGAAAAGTGCGTTTTCCGGTACTAGTAAGGTCAGGTGGGAGAACGGAGGTTGTTAGGTAGTCGTGAAATTGGTGATACCAGGTATCCTGCGAATTAGCAGACACATTATTTATCATACAAACAACCGGGGCTGAGTAAGATGGGGCAAAGAGTTGTTGGACCAAGATGAAAATGTCAGAGTCAGTTGATGAAGCAGGAATTTGCGAGGCTAAGCAAGCCATAGTATCTGCAAATTTGTTAGTGGAGCGGGGAATGGTTTGGATAGAATAATGAGTAAATAAGGTTAGAAGTGAATCACGTAGTGTTTGTACTTTTGAAGTTCCTCATTTTTACATTGGTAGATGCCCATAACTTGATTGACTACCAATTGAGAGTCGCCGAAAATATTGATAGATTTGACACCTAAGTGTAATGCAACCTGGAGACCCAAAACAAGGGCCTCGTATTCCACTGTATTATTAGTGCAGGGGAAATCAAGTCGGAATGAAAGAGGCATAGGCTCAGCGTCGAGAGGAATGAGAACAACGCCGGCTCCTCCACCGCGCTGGCATTTGGATCCATCGAAGAAGAGGGTCATTAGATACGACTCCTCCCTAAGGGAAAGAGTAGCGATGAGTTCATCGGGAAATTAAAATTGGTAAATTACACCCTGTGCAGAGGGGCTTCCAGCGAGTTGGTCGGCAATGGTTTGTCCTTTGATTGACTTCAGTGTATAAATTCAAGTCGAGGTCAGCGAGGAGCATAAGCCATCGGGTGATGCGTTGGTTTAAATGAGGTTTGGCATCATATAATGGATGGGGTCCGTGTTGGTGATGACGAAAGTTTTGTGATTCAGAAGTAGTGTCGGAGTTTGGTGGCCACGAATGATAGGGCTAAACACAACTTTTCTACATGTGTATACCTAGTCTCATAGTCCACCAAAGTACGACTTATATAATAAATGGCTTGTTCTCGATTCTCGAAGTCACGATGTGCAAGCATGGCCCCTATAGCGTGGTCGGTGGTGGAAAGGTAAAGGTAGAAAGGGCGGTCGTCACGAGGTGGGATAAGCACGGGTGGCTACAAGAGATAAGCTTTGAGAGCCTCGAAGGATTGGTGGCACTCTTCACTCCATTAAAAGGCAATATCATTTTTAAGGAGGTGATGGAAAGGTTGACATCGATTCGAGAGTTGGGAGATGAAACGCCGGATAGATTGGAGTTTACCTTGCAGAACTACGCAATTGATTGTTTGAGGTTAGTAGGTGGGGGCATTTCTAGGATAGCTTTGACTTTAGATGGATCGACCTCAATGCCACGCAAAGAGATGATAAAGACCAAGAAGTTTTCCCAAAAGGACACCAAAGACACATTTCTTTGGTTGAAGACAGACAGAATATTGTAATAGGCGATCGAAAATAATGGTTAAAACATCGAGATGTTCACTGCGATGTTTAGATTTTCCAAGAAGATCATCGACATAATCCTCAAGGATAGTGTGCATAATGTCATGAAAAATGTAAGTCATAGCCCGCTGATAGGTCGCACCAGCATTCTTAAGGCCAAACGGCATGACATGATAACAAAAGGTTCCCCAAGGAGTTATGAAGGCAGTTTTATGTTGATCGGCCAGGGCTACCAAAATTTGATTGTATCCTGAAAAGCCATCCATGAGAGAAAGCATCTCATGGCCTGCAGTGAGATCAACAAGTTGATCAATACTTGGGAGGGGGAAGTCATCCTTGGGGCAAGCGAGGTTAAGGTCTCGAAATCTATGCATATCCTGAAGTCCCCGTCACTTTAGTGATAGGTACAATGTTAGAAATCCATTGAGGATAGTCAATAAAGCGGGATGAAGGAAACAGAAAGGAGTCGTTGAAGCTCTTCTTTGACCAAGAGGGCAATGTGTGGATGCATTTTCTCGGTTTCTTCGTTTAATTGGCTTGGAATCGGGTTTCGGGTAATGTTATGGACAGCAATGTCAGATCAATTCTGGCATGTCACAGAGTAGGACAAAGAAAGCTTGGTTGCAAAATACTGAAGAAAGGTAGTAAAGGTGACTTGTTACGATCGCTAAGGGATTTTCCGATCTTCACAATGTGAGATCCTCCTCCATGTGGATGTTGATTTCTATAGTTGACTCGTTCAACATGGTTTGAGTTTCAGACGGTAAGGCGCGTTGAATATAAGAGTCATCCGCGCCAAGATAAGTGAGGATGGAGTCATCATCCTGGCACTCAACAACATTAATTGATGGTGAGTCCTCTTCAATCATGTCTGGATATAGAAGGGGGATAGAAGAGGGGGCCTCATTATCACGTTGATAAGTGAGAGGACCTAGGAAGATAGCATTTATGAAAAAAAAAGTTAGGAGGGATAGATTCAGGATCTATCAACTCTGTGGGTGATGATGGCAAAATGGGTGATGATGGTTTGGTAGGGGTGACATCATCATCTTCCAGGAGACAACTGACATGAGGTTCCTTCGGTGTAAGTGTTCCAAGAAATCCGAGACCACTACGATCATTGTGCTTGCGTGTAGTTACGGGAATGATTGTATGTCGGCCTTGTTCATAAAGACCAAAACCAAAGCCTTTCCAAGCACAGCGAGTCAAGAAGGTGAGGGCGAAACGACGATTTGTCAGGTATTGAAAATCGGATTAGAAAGGAACCACACCAAGAGGAAGTTCAGGGGTAGCGGAGGATGTGTCAACACCCCCATATGTTAGGTTGGTGCGGTAATGAGGTGGTCCGTAGGGATTACTTCCCCACACGACGGTCATGGTAGGATGTCCATGTAAGCGTCCGTACTCACTGGGGTATGGAAATAACTAACGTTATATAGGTGATACTCCCCAGCGTAAGGCGTTGGAAAACATCTACTAAGGGTGCGAGGCTAGGATGTTAGCTTGGGAAAGGAAGTGGTTTTGCGGCATGACGTTTCATTGGTTGAAGGTGTAGGTCTTTGTTGAATTAAATGGTAGAGGTGTGGTTGAAGTGGATGATTGGGTTGGATGAATGGGTGTCTTGACTGATACAAGCACATCATTAGGGTGATATAACATATTGCAAGTTTTGAAGGGGAGGATCAGCTTTTACGGTGTAGGACTTCCCTCATACTCAAATTTTATGCATCTATGTAAGGTTGAGGGAACGCATCCCATAGCCCGGATCCAAGGCGGCCTAACAACATATTGTATTGGAACTCTCCCTCAAGGACATAGAAGAGTTCGGGTAAAGTACGTGGTCCTACATGAATGTTAAGGATCACGATTGCCTAAGGTAGAGGTAATAGCATCATTGAATGACCGCATGACATGATGGGGTTGCACACATGTAGCTAGAAGGGATATTCATTTGTTGGAAGGCTTTTGAAAAGATGATGTTTAGGCTAGTGCCCCTATCAATCATAACATGACGTACCCAAATGTCCCGGGCGTAAGCTTTGTGATGAAAAGAGTAGGGTCAAGATCTTCTACACCAAAGTCAACAATTTCGTCTTTGGACAAACCGGCAAAGCAAGAACTTGTTGCATGCACGAGAGTGGTTGGGGCGGTAGGTTGTTTGGTGAGGGAAGCAACATGATTGGGTGTTAGAATGGAGGTAACAGTGCGGTTTCATTAGGTAAGACCTCGATCCCTTAGAGGATTTCAATGAGAGCTTGTCGATGAGATTCGAAATCTGAATGAGATCATACAAGGCGTCATTTTTACAGGTGATTGGTGAAGTGTTTGATCATGGTTCGGTGGGCAACTCCATTAGAGATGGGGTAAAAGCGGCTCACGAATAACCACTTTAGGTGGTGGCGCGATCGGGATGGTGGATGGAGAAAGAGAGGACGCAGGTGTGCTTTCTTTTGCCTTCTCATTATTTTTTTGCCCTCGAGTAGCAACACTAATCATGTTAATCTCGTGAACATGAGAGGAGGAAGATGGTTGGGATAAATCATGGTCTTCGAGAGGTGGGGTTGTAATAATGATAGATATTGGTGAGGCGGGGACAGGTGGTATAGGAGAGGAGATTGAAGCTAAAGGTCTCTCCCTTCGTAAGTTGTCTTTCTTAACCTTTCTATCTGAGAGAGGTGACTGACGAAGGATGGCTTTCAAAGCTTTGCATCCCTCTACATCATGTCCTGGTGTGCGGTGATAAGCACAGATTTTAGACTCATCATAACCTATTGGTCGAGGTTTAGATGGGTCATAAGGTCTAAGTGGGGGTAGGGAAATGGTCGCATTCTCCACCAACATAGCAAGGATTTTGGCGTAAGACCCTTTGAGTGGGTCAAAGTCAGAGGAAAATGAGGCTATTGACTGGGTAGTTTGTGGTAATGACGGGGTATGGTTGGTTCGTGCAGGTGGTGGTTTAGCCAAGGGGTATTGATACGTGGTTTTAACTAAACGTGGCTTCTTTGAGTGCAGAGCTACGTGTAGTGGCCAGATGATGAGGCTCCGGATAACGTGGTATCCGGAAACAATGGTGAAAAAGAGGAGTGACGGCAAACAAATCCTTTGATGATGAAATTTGTTTAGGGTTGATGGGTGGACGAGATACGTGGGTGGCAGAAGTGTTGATATACCCTTGGATCTCTGTATGGGTGCGAAAAAGCGTAGGTCATTTTAAAGAATCGCAGGAGGTATGATATATTGATGCGAAGGTGGAGGGATGAGGTCCCAATATGGAAGGTAGGTGTGACGATGATGGTTGTAGTTGTGATAGAGGCACGATTGAGTTTGTCTCCTAAGTGGATGGACGGCTTTATTTTTGGATAAATCTAGCCGCTTAGGTGGGTGTGTTAGACTGGGTATTGGTGAGGTCCCAAGTGTAGGGGAAGATTTGGTTGGGCTAATAGAGGTGGATGAGATACTTGGTAGAGATGAGGGGGGTGAAGATGAGGACATAGGCATTTTAAGTTTCTGTAAACACTTCAAGTATATGGTAGAGGTGTCTGGATCGGTCATCTACATTTGAGTAGAATAGGGGTAATCAAACGCGTTCCCATAGGACTTGTCATCTTCGGGAACGATGACAGGTCTTGGTGTGAATTGGAACTTTTGTATGGAAGAAAGGTGGGTTGTGATTCCAGTCCACTGTGGGTGTGATATAGGGGGTAGATGAGGCACTGTATCAATAGGTGTTAAGAGGTCAACCGGTCGCTGAAAAGATTTAGGCGATGAAGAACTAATAGGTAGGAGGGTATGTTTGAGAGGATCCATCATGATTAAAGAATTTGGTGATGTCGGTGCACGAGGTTTCTCGTCTAAGGATGACAAAAGGAGTGGTGAACTCTCCTCTTGTGCAGCAAGAGTGGTAGAAGGAGACGTTTGGGAAATAGATAAGTTAGATAACATCCACTCACACGGTCTTGTAGGGATGTAGTGTAAGAAGAGCTCATCTATGAGAAGACAACTCTGGGCAATTAATTCCTTTATGGGTAAAGGAATGATTTTACCTTGTCTTGATGGTGGTGAAGGAGGTTCGGGCCCCTGCGTTAGTAAAGAGGCTTGATTCAAAATTTTCTCGATAGAGGCTTTTAGGCTGGGAGTCGAAGACTACATGGATCTCATGAACACTCTCCTAAGCTAAGATATCTTGGTTTATGTTACTGTTAGAAGAGTGATTCGGGAATGGTTTGTTGAATATTTTCAAATTTCGGTTAGCAGGGGCATTAGGATTATCGAGGGTTATATCCCTTGCATCAACCATTTCCTGCACTATGTTTTTCAACATCTTGCAGTTTTCATGACTGTGTCCCTTCACGCGGTGGAAGTTACATAATTCATTTTCTTTGTACCAAGAAGGTATGGTGTGAGTGGAATCAAACCCGGAATGAGGTTTAACAGGAGGTAAGGTAATAGCTCCTACTTTAAGCAATTTTTCCAAGATGACACCATAAGTTTCTCCCAAGGGGTGTAATTGATGGGCTCGGCTTTATACTTATAGGTGGTTTTGGTGAGGTATTAGGCGGTGGTTGGGATTTGACCATCACCAGCGTGGGCGGCCCCTTTGATTTCAAGCAATCGATGGGTGAGGATTGGTGGTGTTAGGTTTGTTGGTGGAATCTTGGGTTCGAAATTGGGGTTTTTGTTACGCAACCAATTTCTCTTCCTCTAAGGCTCGAATCTCTAGTTTTCGAGCCATAGTAAAGGCCTCGTCAAATGTGTGGAAAGTTTGAATTTGGAGGGTAGGAGAGATGTGCTTAGCGCAGGCCCACATAAAGAGTTCAATAAGTTCAGCCTGAGGTAAGGCATACGTAAGTTGGTTGATAAGGCCCGCCATCATCCAACGAAGTCTGTGATAGATTCGTCTTCAAATTGTCGAGATGGCATAGGTCGGTGATACATACTTTCTTGCAATGTTAATGGAGAAATGATCCAAGAAAGATTGGGCTAGTTGGTTAAAAGAGAAGATTGAGTCTTTGGGTTAAAGCACCGTACCACTCAAGGCAAGTCCCGATAAGGACATGGGAAAGGTGCGGAGTAGTAAAGCGTCGTCGTGAGCAATCAGATAGCAGGCATGTCTAAATGATCACAAGTGTTGTTGAGGGTCCTCCTTACTATTAAAACGGGTAAATTTTGGTAATTCCCATTGAGGAGGATATGAATGAAGGGGGACAGAAGGGTGGATAGGCTCCCGACAAACTTGCTCGTATGTCAAGGCGCTACGACTTCCCGAAACGGAAGCCTCCAGATTTTGCATTTTGTCCATCATTTGTTTGATGAAATCCGTGGTTGGATGAGATGATGGTGCGGTTGTGGTGAATGGAGGCAAATTGGGCCAAGGGCCTCCACTAGACAATGGTGGGGTTAAGTGTTGATAAGGTATGGAGGACGAATATGTTGAGGCGACCGAATAGGGATGTCCTATATAAGATGTTGAGGTCACTGGATATGTGTGTGGGAATGAAAAGGTGGGCGGAGCTTGAGAAGGAAAGCTCGTGTGGATAGGTGGCAGAGAGCAAGTCATGAACGGAGCAGGCGATGCAAAGAGAGAGGTAGGAGCAACATCGGCCCAATGACATGTGAGCCCAAGATTAACCAAAGGAAATCCAATTTGTGTCGTATGAATCTCAAGCCGCTGGATTGGGAGGCGGGCTAAAGATGCGGCGGAGTAAAGCGGATCTATCAGTGGAGAAGGAGCTAAATGAGCAAAGCTATACTAATAGGCATGCTGTGAGTTGACCATCGGGCGTACGGTCGAGGGGCATGAGACAAATAGTATTGTACAACACTAGGATTAGCATCCGAAATTTGGCAAATTCCTTATCTCTATAGTAATTTTAGGAACCTCAGCTGTATCCGTAGGATTCCTATAGAATGTGAAGGGGGTGATTCGAGAAAGGCATAGAGCAGGCATGTGAAACCATGGCGGTGGTTTGCTTTCGAGTGATAACAACCATGGATAAGAGTACATGAGGGTTTCAATCTATCGAGAGCGAAATAGCCTCGAGAATGTTGAAATTGGTAAGTTGCTTTGGTTTGTCGGGACTGCAAAAGACCATAACCGATATCGGTCTTCTAACCGATGTCGGTTAGACTATAGCCGACGACGTCGGTCACCTAACCAATGTCGGTAATAATAGGACTGAGTATAAGAAAATATAAGAAAGTTGATTTGAGTTTTTTTAACAATGCTTAGTACATCTATCAAATTGTTTCAAGTGATAATCTGAAACAAGTGTATACGAGAAATAGAAGCGAAAACAAACAAGATACACAAACAAATTAACTGAGACTAACCCTAGGGTTAATTTTAATCAATTTGGGCTTATGCCTTTAGACGCCTTGAGAATGATGTCAATCCTAAACAAAAGACCTAGGGAAATGTCAAGTTTGTTTTGGCTTATAAGGTTACCTCAATCGGGCGGAGGAATACCACGAGAAGGGGGATGTTTTGAGCTGTTGTGTTAATTATGAAGTGATTTGGTATGTGTTGTGCAGTGAAAGTAAGATTAATTTCTTGTCAATACCGTGGAAATCACCCCCACGTGTACGACCTGTTACTTAGCCTATGTTCACTAGAATTGAAAACAACAAGCAAGAATGTAATGCACGTGTTTTAAACCCAAATCGAAAATGATATTCGATGAAGCAAAGAAGATAACTTTCACTAATGCAAAACCGGGAAAGCAAGACAAATTCTTTTACTAAATATAACAAAAGCAAGAAATGTGAAAGTATGCTCCCTAAATGAAAGCAAGCAAGAGAAACCCCTAAATGGGTCCCACCAGTCATGCCACAATGTTTCGCACGAAATGTTTCAGCTTTTGGGAATAGAGTTGCTTTCTATCCTTTTATTCCTTTGAGAAACAGAGATAAGGGTTAGGGTTAGGAGGAATACCTATTAAATTTCGAGAGGGTGTGCGCATACCATAAAGAGAGATCAGGTTGATTGCGAAGAACTCCTTTTGTCTTGGAAGGACTACTGCGAATAAGAATACAAGACCACCGTGATTTTGATTAGACAAATAAATGAGGGAACTTGCCTTGGGTCAAGGAAATATAAAACTTCCTTTCGAAGGTGGTCGAGTTCCCTGCTAATATGAATTAACACAAATGATTGTAAAATAACAATTTAATTGCCTCATTGAAACAAGTAGGGGAAAGGCTGGTTTTGGTTTTGAGTCACGAACTGGCGATACCACGTAGGTTGCCGTTCTTTGTATTACCGATATCGGTAGGGGCTATGTTTTAGGGGCTTTTGGTGAGTGTCGGTTGTAGGGTGTTTGTGTTTGTTTATAAGGCTGGTAAATGAGTGGGATTAGGTAACTGGGGGTGATGAGAGGGTAGAGGAATGATAGTTAGATGTAGTGTGTTCTTTCAGGTAGTAGATTTAGGAATAGACTTATGGCGAATTTGTGATTCAAAAGTCTAAGAAATGTTATTAAAGAGGACATACAAGATACTACTTACTGGTTATTGACGAGAATGCAGGTCCAAGAACTGTGATGACAAAGGCAGAACTCAGGTAGGATGACCTGACACTCAGGAGATGAGCTATCTTCCCTCCCGATGATCAGATGAGTGTCACAGGGCTCTGGTTACTCAGTTGCAGTCTTGGGCTTGATGTCCTTCTCTGCAAACTCTTCTTGTTTCTTCACTTGTCTCTGCTCGGCCAAGTAAAATCCGGATTCTCTCGATCACTTCTGATGATCCCGATTAATCCAAAATCCTTCGACCTTTGTTTCTGGTTAGGGGAGGTCATTTACAGGGAACCGATGGCGGTTCACGTGTACCGACGGCGGTCCGAGTAGAACCGTGCATCGGTTAGGTCAAAGTGGGCTATTTTTAGTAAAATAGCCAACTTTCCCTCCTTTTCTCCCGAGGGATTAGTTGCGGGCTTGGTCAAGTTACTACAAGGTCGGTTTTGGGTGCGAGTAAGGAGTCATTAGTCATGGGTGTGGATGTAGACCAAGTTATAGGTCTTAATTAGGTTAGTTTAGGGTTAGGACTAGGTCATGATGAGGTGGCAAAATGAGGTGGCAGGTACGGTGATGTGGATTTATTAATTATAAGGTAATTAATAAATAATTGTGTAAGGTTTAGGTGATGAGGTTAGGTTGCAAAATGAGAGGCGGGTCACGAAGGGGTCGTAAGACACAAATTTGGTGTCTACACAGGTTGTTTAACAACATCCTCATTGACATAGGTGCGGAGGTTAATGTTCTCACTCTAGGTTCCCGGCATTAAATGGGAAGACCTGCATTACAGCCATCTTCAAATGTGTTGTATATGGCAAATAAGACAAAGGCAATGCCCATAGGTGTCTTGAAGGATGTGGCCATTACCATTCAGGGGACTAAGTTCACTGGGGATTTTGAAGTCTTGGCGCTTGCCGAGGTAGATAATTTCCCAGCTTTACTTGGGCACCCATGGTGCTATAAGAATAATGTAGATCTCGGTTTAACAAGGGGTACATAAGCTTTGAAAACAAGGAAGAGAGGGTGATTATACCACTTGCTGATGGAAATTCCACACCCTATACTGAACCCCTTGGAGAGGAAGTCCTAGATAGAATATATGTGCGCTCCATAAGAGATCCAAAGACCATCCACCCTACAGAAGAATCATCTAGTTTGATGATGCTTAGTTTTTCAGTGATACTACTAGTATAGCATGTGATAATTGGGCACATGGGACTTATGAATTGATTGGGTGACATCTGAAAGGATCGGTGTCGAAGTAACCACGGCACATATAGTTTGCCACCGGGAGGAAAGGTAGTAACCAAGTATTCAGGGATGCATACCCGAGGTATTTTTGAGATAAATCGAATCTCATTGGAGGGAGGATGAGTGACGAGGTATGCTTTGAGTTATGTTTTGATAGGCATAACAGCGAGGTGGTGGGCCGTGCATAGTGAAAACTTGTTGGAATGGCGCGAAGTTAGAATTGTGCTCACTGTCTGATTCTTGAAGAGCAACATACCCACCACTATCAAGGATTATAATGATAATGGACCCACCTCTTCCCACATCCAGGCATGTGAGAGGGTCTGGGGAGAAGGCACAGAAGCTTTATCACCCTCCCTTTGGGTGCACAAGTTGTATTCAACACTACAAGGTTACACGCGTGCTTGGTACATCCATTCTAAAACATGCCGCCAAATGGGAAATTGGTAGGAATTGGCGGCTGACTTGGTTCACACATTCGAAAGTACCAAAGTACCATGTAACCGGTTGATGAGGCATTGTAGACTATCAAGCACCTCACTCTGGGGGATTGCACCATGGTGGAAGATAGATTAGTAAACTTACTTGGTGGACCTAGCTTGGAAGCACGGTTCGAAGAGGAGGAACCAGAAGACCTACAATTCGAGCGCGCATGTGCTGAAAAAGGAGAAAGGAAAGATGGTATATGTTATTGATGGAGAGGAGATGGAAAGCCTGAATGTCGACCATTTGGTTGGAGCATGTGAAGTAGTTGATTGTGTGGATGCATGTGTGTGCATGTACCATGAACCACTCAAAACCAAGAAAGTTAACATCGGCTTGGAGAAGGAGCCTAAGGAAGCTATCATTGGGGACTACTGGTCGAGACAAGGAAGTATCAAAGATCATCGATCTCTTACGTGAATTTAAGGATTTATTCCCGCATGGATACCATGAGTTGAAAGGAATCCACCATTCATTGGGGGAAATGTGGATAAAGTTGAAATATGGTGCACGCCCAGTCAGGAAGAGGCCTTACAGGATGAATCCCAACATGCGTGTAAGGGTTAAAGAAGAGCTAGACAAAATGATAGCATCCGGTATCATTGAGGCTATGGAGGAATCAGAATGGATAAGTCCAATGGTGATCAGCATAAAGAAGGATGGGTGGATTAGGATATGTGTGGATTATAGGGAATTGAACGTTGTTTATATCATAGATCCTTTTCCCACCCCCTTCATTGAAGATATTTTGGAAGGATTTGTTGGGTGCAAGGTCTATTCCTTTACTGGATGGATTCTCAAAGATATCACCAAGTAAAGATTTCCAAGGAAGACCAAGATAAGAAAAATTTCACCACCGAGTGGGGAATTTTTGCATATACGGTCATGCCCTTTGGATTGAGGAATGCACCTCTCTGTATTTTCATGCATAGTGGTACAAGCATTTCAGGACTTCATCCACAAGTTCCTTCAAGTGTATTTAGATGATTGGATAGTGTATGGGTTGGTCAAGGACCATTGTGATAACTTGAGATTGATGTTCGAAAGATGTCGGTAGTTGAGGATTTCCCTCAACATCAAGAAATGTATCTTTGTAACTCCTTTTGGAATGTTGTTGGGGCATATCATATGCAAAGAGGGCTTACTGGTGGATCTCACGAAAGTTGTGGTTATTATGGGGTTAGGGGAGCCTACCAGCCAAAGTGTCATGTGTGGATTTCTTGGACACACTGGGTACTACATAAATTTCATTAAGGGATACACCAAAATCACCGCGCCTTTGGAAATATTTCTCGAGACATAAGAGTACTTTTTCTGGGGAGAGGCTCAAAAGAAGGCATTTGACACTCTAAAAGAAAGGCTTATCACCGCACCTATTCTACGATTCCCATCCTTGGATAAACCTTTCCATGTCCACGTGGATGCCTTTGTACAACAATGGCAGCCATTATTTCTCAACCAGGAGAGGGGATTGTTGATCATCCCTTGTGTTTTACAAGTAGGAAGTTGACACCAGCAGAACAGAATTATACAACAATCGAGTGTGAGGCATTGTCAATGATCTATGCACTCCACAAATTTAGGTAGTATCTTCTCGGTGACTCCTTCATATTCTACACTCGACCATATGGCCTTGAAGTATCTAGTAAAAAAGTAGTGTTACAAGGGTGCATATGCCATTGGGTACTTTTATTTCAGGAATTTGAATTCAAAGTGGTGGTAAAACCGGGAAAGAACAATTGTGGGTTGGATCATTTATCAAGGATTGATTCGGAGAGGATGCACAAATTATCGAGAAAACTATGCTAGACATGCAACTATTTGGGTTGTGGCGTATGCCCTGAAGTTAGAAGACATTGTTTTTTTCTCAAAGAAGGTGTGGTACCCAAAGGGATGAATGCACTGGAAAGAAGAAGGTTAGCCATACGCGACATGCCCTTCATGTTGATCAATGGGGATTTGATAAAATGGGCCACAATGAGGTTTTACACTTTGTGTGTATTAGAACATGAATGTGTGGCCATAATACAAGAATCTTGTGGTGGGATTACTGGAGGACACTATGCGGGGAACACAACCGCACACAAGATCCTAGTCATTAGACTATGGTGGGAGACAATTCACTAGGATTGCATTGATTTTTGCAAAGCTTGTGACCACTACTAGCACCTTGGAAAACCTGGAAGAAGGGATGAGATGCCCTTGCACCCCATCACCAATGTGGAACCTTTTGAAAAATGGGAAATAGATTTTGTCGGACCAATCTCATCAGCTGCGCAAGGACTAACTCGTGGTATATTATTACTGTCGATTATCTCGATAAGGTGGGCGAGGCTGCACCCACTAAGGATTACACCACAGCCACGACTGCTATATTTTTGTGGGAAAACATTATTAGCAGGTATGGGTGTCCATTAAGTTTAACAAGTGATAGGGGCACTCACTTCTTAAATGAAACCATCAGGATTCTATTGGCATAATTCATGGTAGCCCACCATAAGACTACCCCTTATCACCCTCAAGTAAAATGGGACTACAGAGGCATTTAAAAAAATCCTTAGTCACACATTGACTAAGATATGTGATGTGGGTAGGCAGGATTGGGATGACAAGGTGTCAACAGTTATTTGGGCATACATGTATAAAAGGTTGAACAAGGCCACACCATTTCAACTGGTGTTCGGTGCGAAGGCTATTTTACCGGTTGAATTTATGCTACCATCACTGTGTATAGCATGCGTAGGAGGATTGGATGATGAAAAAGTGCTTTGGAAGAAAGAATAGATGAATTGATAAAGTTGGATGAAAGGTGCTCACTAGCAAGATGGAGCCAAACAACTAAAAAAGCTAAGAAAAAGGCATGGCATGACCGCCACATTAAGAAAAAATAGTTTGAGGTTGGCCAGATGGTATTGCTATATGATTCAAAATTTCTATGCCATCCTAGAAAGTTGAAGGTGCATTGGTTGGGTCCTTATGTAATTTCATACATCCTTGATTCAGTGTGTGTGCGATTCTGGCTATTGGATGGAACAAAATTACCTGGACACTTCAATGGGAGTAGGTTGAAGCCCTACTATAAATAATGCTTCTTGGTGTTTGTAAATAAGGCAGTTTTTCCAGTTAGCTTAGAATTTCCTTTTATGCTTTTCCTTTCTTGTATTTCCCTTTCGCGTTGTTGTTTGGTTGGGCATTGGTAACCTTATTAATTTTTTACTTATGAATGCGTAGAGGACCGCGTCTACGTTTTAGTGTGGGGTGAGGTGATAAAGAGGCATGAAGTTATTTACGGGAGGATTAGGTTGGTAGACCATTTGAATTGGCCCTATTGAAAAGATGCATTAGGAGAAAAGAAGGTAGATGGATGGAAAAATAAGGTTACATTGGAAATCCACGTATAAGGAGAAAAAGTGCAAAAACACGAGGTAGGTGAAAGCAAGAATCATGAGGATGGAAGAGGTGCCTTTGTTTGGTGACACATGCGCAAGATTATTCTGTCAAGATGGATTGTTTGTGCACTAGAAGGTTGGAAAAGTTTTTCTCAAGGATTGGGCATGGGCGAAAGCAATTTTGTGCAGTATTGGAGTACGGTGAAAATCTTTTCACAAGTGAAAAATTTTCAAGCACAAGGATTGGGTGCATGAGGAAAAGCGTGAAGTTGGGTTTTTCTTTGAAATGCTTCATTAAAAATGGTTATGCGATAGTAAGTATCCTAGCCTTAAATGTGTAAAAGTGGGAAAAGCTATAAATACAAGAGTGGGTAGTTCATTATTTTGCTTTGCAAAAACAAGAAGAGTGATTTTCTTTTAGAGCTAGGGTTTGAGAACCAACTCGTGTGAAGGAAAATCCTAAAAGCTTAAGCACAATCGGTCTTTTAGATCTACAAACCAGAGCAGAAGTGATTCACGGGTGTGAGGAACATTGTGAAAGAGCACCGTGATCGAAGGAGGAAAATCAGAGATTAGGGTTTGTGCTCTAGGGCACAGGGCGCATGAAGAAAACTCTTAGATAACTCGAAAGTAACCGGGAATGAAAGAAAAGGGTATAATGATGGCCACAAAACCAGTAGGAAAACCTGCAGAAAAATCCAAGAAGGGAAAGGGTAAGGGAAAAGGGAAGAAGAAACAAGAGGAAATACCCTTGGATATGAATGAAGAATGGTACTCGAGATGCAAATACACTGGATGGGGTTCTGCTTTAGTGGCAAGAGTGGAGTCCCACATAAGATAGATGACAGTGATCGATTATAATCACCTGTCAAGCATAATTGTAAAGGAGATGGCACTAGAGTCAAAAGCCCAACAAATAAACAAACACCCTGACGGGTTACCAATCTACAATGATGTGGTCAGGTGAAAATGGAGAAGGTAGGGCTTCTCGAAACTTTAAGAATTATCATATTTTGGGAAGCCTGAGTGCTTGTACCAATGGCTGATGACGCGCGTACATGAAGACTTCTTTTTCTTTGCGGGTGCAAAATGCACATAACCCCCTAGTTAATTTCACACTTTACAGGCCTAAGATGTAAAGGGGACACGCTCATAGATGACCTCAGGATGAGGAGGTAATCAGAAACCATAGCATCTCGGGAATTAAAGGGATCACGGTACTATGATGTTTCGGATATCGGTGATCCGGTGATGAAGATGGCTGCGCACCTTGTCTCCAAGCTGAATGGGCAAGAAAGGTGGAACCAAGTGAGAAAACCACAGGCTGAATGTCTACGAAAGGTCACGAAGGCACCAAATATAACATCTCCCGAAGACATAGTAGATGAAATCATAAGCAGCATGGAGAACAGGGGAAAGATCCTTTTTGGAAACATCCTGTTAACCATTGTGTTCTCAGAAATTAGGGTGTCGGATGAATTTGAAAAATTTGTGTGCGAGTACCTGCTCAAGACCCTTCGCCCATGGACAGATTCTAGAAATACACATGTTAATCAATGATAGAGGTACATAAGGCACACTTAGCTAAATGGTACACATGCCTTAGGAATGCATTCGGGGCTGAATGGTAGATTCCTGAGCAACTCCCCATGGAAACCAAAGGAGAAGCAGAGTTCACGGTCTACCAACACTTACTCGCTTTGGTAGGTTCATCTTGGTGGATGGTAGTTGGAGTCCATGGTGCAAACTCCCATTCTCATTCACTACCCAATTTTTCCAAGCAGGGGTAAACAGTTACAAGGAGTCAAAGAAATTAAATCTAGAGTTGTCCACCCTTGATAGTGAACATAGGGAAATGAGAAAGAAGTTGGTCTACCCAGGAAAGCACGCGTACATTGAAAGATATGTATCACAAGATGTGCACATTGTAAGGCCCATGACCTTACCTATTGCTGAGAGCAATGCTTTGCCAGGATCTACCTTCACATAAGGCCAAAGTTTGAAAAGGGCACATACATGGAAAATGAGATATCCATCCCGATGACCCCATGGGAAGAAAGAAGCCAGCACCAAAGCACAAGGAGAGGGAAGAAGAGGAAGAACAAAGGGCGGTGGAGAAGCAGAATGTAGATACTGTGGGGGCCGAGTACCTACATCCAAAAGAAGAGGAGAACGGTGGTCAGGGAGAAGACCCTGGAGCCTGCAAAGCCACCATCCCCTGAGGAGCCCTCAGATGAAGAAAAGACCACATCCCCGACCCCAGAATTTTCAGCAAAGGAAGAAGAACAAGGAACGGAGGAACAAGAGTCTGAAGATATAGACAACCTAAATGCCTATATAGGTGAGAAGGATGATGATGAAGGGGAAGAGTTGGAAGTGAATCAGGAACTAGTTGATGTCCATGATTTGGAGGAAGAAGGAGCAGAGGATACAAATGATGCTTTCATCTTTGTAAGGAGGAAAGGCACCCAAGGGGAGGAAGGTGTGCGGCGAAGAAAGGAGTGAAGGGGCAAGTACTAAGGGGCTAGATATGCCCAAGCTCACTCAGGAGGAAGTAAATGAGAAAGTGACAAGGGAGGCAGAGAAGATAATCAATACCTTGGTTGAAGAGGAGTTGGAGCGTTGGAGCCCGTAGTTCAAAGAAGAGCAAAGGGAGAAGAGTGTTCTAGCACAAAAGGCCCAACTCTTTATAACTATTCAAAAGGGCGTGTGCATGGGAAGTAAATGCATGGAATGGGGAAGAACAATGATGGGATACATCGGCATGACCCCATGCAAAGTTTTGCGTGTGTTGGTCGTCAAATAGGACTATTAAGAAGCGAGGGGACAATCCCTCCTTTAATGTTCCCTTATTCAGAAACAAACTTATTTAAGTATAGGACATGATTTGTTGGTTAAACTGATATCACGAACAAGATCATTACAAAAGGATAGGAAATGAGAGTGCGGAAATAAAGATGCAATTATAGATATCGTAGACTTTACAAAGTCACGAATAAATAAGATCATTCTATAGAACAAATAAGATGTGATTTAAAGACACAAAGTTTCTTAAATAACATAACATAACACAAAGTTTCTCGACGTAACGATTCATTAATCAAGGACACAAAGTTCCTTCTTGGTTATACAAGATCACCAATCGGCAAGACTAACAAGCTGGAGACAAATGATCTTCACAAGAAAATAAATGAAAACTCGGAGATAACGGAGATCAGATAGACAAAGAAAAGAAAGCCCTTCTGTATTGATTTCTTTATGATCTATTTACACTTTCAGAAAATACGCCAAGTTCTTCCTCCTTTTTCCTGTGGCGTAGAAATGCCGTTATATAGATTACAAATCAGTTACCCTTCGTAACCGTTTCTTTAATCAAGAACCGTTAAGGACTGCCAACCGCAATACCTCAACCTATTACAAAGAAAATGGAAAAGAAAGGGAAGAGGAGAAAAGAACAAGGAGAAGAAGACAGGTGGCCAGTCGCTGAGAGGGACCCACTGACTTCAGAAACCGCTGTCAGAATCTCTCTAACGCCTCAGCTATGTCCCTGCCACGAGGTCTGACGTGCTGGCCGAAGGCTGCGTCCAAAATCCAAGACGTTCCTCTATCTCTTTATCAAACTCGACGTGAGTATGATAATCATTATTGGCTTCTTGATATGGACTCGGCGGTGAAATTTGTTCTTGTTCTGAAACTTGATCTTCATACAGTTTGAAAAAAACAGCATATTCGGGTAGAGCGGAAAAACCAAGTATGAATGGCTTTTGGTTCAGGGACATGTGAGGCGCGAATCGCGAAACATGTGGCTCGGCCGGTTCGGGCGAAACAGGGAGAAGATGCACAAATGCATGTTGGGACACTTTGGGACGAAAAAATGTGCGAAAGATGCGGTTCGGGTGAATCGGCCGAAAATGGAACAACTCGCACTTTTGGCTTCGGGACACTTGGAACAAAAATGTGCGAAGTGCGCGACTCGGGCGTTTCGGCCGAAAATGGAACAGAGCACACTTTTTGACTTCGGGACAGTTGGAACAAAAATGTGCGAAGTCTTGCGCGACTCGGGTGGTTCGGCCGAAAAAATGGAATGCAGAGCACACCTTTTAACTTGGGACAGATGGGGTACAGGAAGCGCGAAATGAAGTGCGCGGTTCGGGCGGATTCGGCCGAAAATGGAACAAAAGGCCCGTTTGAACTTGGGACATTTGGGACAAAAAGTTCCGGAGTACGCAGTTCGGCAGTTCGGCGAAAATGGAACGACTTGCACTTTTTACTTGGGCTATTTGGGACATGCAAGAAGTGAAGTACGCGGTTGGGAGTTTCGTAGAAAAGGTTCCAACTTGCACTTTTGACTTTGGGACATTGGGACGAAAACTTCCGACGGGCCGAAAATGGAACAACCGGGGATTTCGGCGATCGGGAACAGAACAACACACTTTGGAACTTGGGACACGTGGGACAAAAATGTCAAGCGAGGCCCGAAAAAGGAACAAAATGACCCAAAACACAGATTTTCTCAATTTGACGACTTATGCACTTAAGAGAAAAACACTTAAACTCAAAATTTTGAAATTTTTTACTTTTATCAGAGCAGGGAATTTTGAGTGGACAACAGTGGCTCCTTACAGGGATGACTTGGCATAATTCAAGGAATGAGGCAAGGCAGAACTTAGACAAACTCGGTGGAAGTAGACCGAGTGCCTTATCCATTGGGCAACGGAGTCAAAAACAGACCAATACGAGAGAAAACACACCAAAACAAAAGGAGGAAGGAAACACGCCAAAACGAGAGCAAAACAGCTATGCAGAATATCTGAGGGGCTCCTAATCACCTAGGACTTGAACAACTTGAGATCGCCCACTATAAGGAAGTGGGAGAGAAGAACCATCCATGTAATCAAGATAAAAGGAATTCTCACCAATGAAAGTGCACGATCTTGAAAGGTCAGAGCCACGGGAATCAAACTTTCCATGGCTGCCACGAGGTTCATGCCTTTTATCCCATAACAATACACGGTGTCTCCAACTTGGAAATCTCGAACCTAGCTTTCTTGTCAAACAGGGACCTTTACCTTCTGCTGGTGAACAGATATCCTATCAGCAACCTCCAATCTGTCTTCATTCAGCTTGTGCAGGTACATAATTCTCTTGTCCAGGGCATCTCTGAAAACAGTATCTTCAATGGCCTTCATTAGGTGCAAGGCCGGCAGTTCCACTGTCACTGGCAATTGAGCTTCTACTCCATATACCACTTGAAAAGGAGACATCCCAATAGCTCTCTTTGGTGTAACCCTGTCTGCCCAAAGAGCGTCATAGAGCTTCTTGTGCCAGTTTCGTTGAGACTCATTTACTAACTTTCTGATAATAGTCACCAAATTTTTGTTAGTAGATTCTGCTTGTCCATTGCCCTGAGGGTAGTAATCTGAAGAGTGAGACAAAGAAATGCCATACCCATAGCAGAAGTCCATTATCTCAGCTGAAGAGAAGTTCGAGGCATTATCTGTTACGATCTTATTAGGTACACCATACCTTACCAAGATGTTCTCTTTGATGAAGCTGCATACCACTTCAGAAGTAGTGCTCTTAACTGGAATAGCTTCCACCCATTTGGTGAAGTAGTCAGTGGCAGTTAGCACATGAGTGTGACCAGCACTAGAAGCAGGATTAAGTGTACCAATGAAGTCCAAACCCCACTGTTGAAATGGTTCCTCAATCACAACTGGCTTGAGAGGCAAAGAAGCCAATTTAGGTCTTCCCACAAAGGTCTGACAAGCCTCACATTTCTCCACCCACTTGGATGCATCTCTGAACAAAGAAGGCCAGTAGTATCCTCCACGGAGTATCTTATATGCTGTGACCGTTGATGAATAGTGCCCTCCACATGCTTGATCATGAAAAGCTGAGAGCAATTTTCTCTGTTGTTCCTTGTCCACACACTTCAAAAATCTCCCATCTAAGCCACGCTTGAACAAAGCATTTTCCCATAATACATATTGTACTGATCTCAATTTAACAGTCCTCTTTTCTTTGGCAGTTAAATGAGAGGGGCATTCCCCATAGGTGAGAAAATGGGCGATGTCAGCATACCATTCATCAACTGAACTAAGGAACAGAACAGTAGGAAGATCAGCTTTCTCCAGTAATTCATGCTTAGCTCCTTCAGCAATGAGCTCACAAAGACCTTTTCCACGAACCAGCTTGGTCGGCTTAATGTCAATGTCATACTCTTGGACCTTAGCAACCCAATTCCCTCTCTTGGATCCAAATTCTTGTTGTGTGAGAATTGACTTAACAGTGGTATCTGGAACCAGCACCATGGAATGAGAGTTGAGGATGTAAAAGTGAAATTGCTTGACAGCTTTAACCACCGCAAAAGCATGTTTCTCCATCATAGTATATTTCAACTCATGATCTTTCAGAATATAGCTCATGAATGCGATTGGTAGCTCATGCTCATTAGAGTCTTCTTGAGTTAAGACAGCAGCCAGGGTATTATCCGTAGCATAGCAATAGATGATGAAATCTCTATTGAAATCAGGACAGGCTAAAACAGGAGTTTTAGCGATAGCTCTCTTGATACCTTCGAAGGATTCCTTTCCTTCAGAAGACCAACCAAATGTTTTGTTTCCTTTCATCATCGAGAAATATTCAAAGTTAATTCTACAAAATCGGGGATGAATCTTCTCAAAAATTGATCTTACTTGAAGAAGGAGTGCACGCCCTTTTCTTGGTTGGAAGAGGAATTTCTTTGGATGGCTTGAACTCGTTCGGGATCAATCTTAATCCCATCCTTGGAAACGATGTGCCTAATAACTTTCCCTCGGTGACACAAAAAATGATTTTTAGGGTTCGAGAGATTCCATGCTCTCTGCATCTCGGCGAAGCTTGTCTCTAGGTGATCAAAATGATCCGCTCTTGTCTTGGAAAACAACGTGTCAGGTCATCAAGATAGATGACAATACACTTTCCTTTTAAGCTTCCAAAAGCCAGATCCATAGCTCTCTGGAAAGTGGCACCAGCATTAATAAGCCCAAAAGGCATTCTCTTGTAAGCAAAGGTGCCCCAAGGAGTAGTGAAAGCTGTTTTATGTTGATCTACATGTCAACCTCTACGATTGTATCGAGAAAATCCATCAAGCATAGATAACATTTGAGCACATTTACTTGCTTGCAATATCTGATCCATCATGGGCAAAGGATAATTATCTTTCGAAGCTTTGATTGGGTTCTGAAATCAACACGAATGCGGATCTCACCATTCTTTTTCTACGAGCACAATATTTGCAATCCATGTTGAATGGTGAATAGGAAAGATAATTTTAGCTTTCAACAACTTCTGTATCTCCTGAAAGATGGTGTCAGCTACTTTGGGGTTGTATTGTCTCTGTTTACTTGAAAGGCTTAATTCCAGGCTTGAGGGAATAGAGTGCTGCATATCTTTTGGTTTGAAAGCTTTCAAATCTTCATAAGAGTAAGTGAGAACATCTTTATACCTTTTTAGAAGATCAATTGCTTTTCTCCTCTCATCTGCTGTGCAACATTTTCCAATGTTCACGAGCTTGGGGTCGATAGAACTCCCATATCATCATCTTATCATACTCGGTGATTCTTTGAGGCCCAGAGAAAAGCTCTAGATTTCACATACCCGTCATGCTTATCAAATAGTTCCTCCAAACTCACCAACCCTTTAGGAATCTTGTTTCCTTTGAGCTTAATGCACCCTTCACGATCTGTTTCTTCTCCTTGGGTGACGACTTGCCAAAGGACACACTTTCACGAGGCGGTTGTCACTTCCCTCAAAATACGATTGTTCAAAATTACCTTTGAGTTCGGGAAGGAAAGCAAATGCTGATCATTATTGAAAACTTGCCGATTATTGGCATTATCGGGTACACTAGGCCGATGGACCATCTCATGGTGAATTTATCCCGAGAAAAGTCGGGATGAGGAATCGATAGTGACCACGAGGCGACCAGCGAATCAGCCCTGCTGTTCTTTTCCCTAGGTACTGCTTCAATAGAGAAAGCATCAAGGAACTCAATAGAATCCCAAACCTGATTCCGGTAATGCCTTAACCTTCCATTTTTTACTTGAAAAAGGTTTCTGACCTGCTTTACAATCAACTCTGCGTCACCACGAGCCAGAAGATTCTTTATACCTTGTTCTTTGGCCACCTGCAATCCGAGAATGAGAGCTTCGTATTCTGCTGTGTTATTAGTGTTCTCGAACTGCAACTTAAATGAAAAAGGATGAAGGACACCTTCTGGTGACACCAGTAGAACACCAGCTCCAGAACCAGCTGAGGAACAACTTCCATCAAATTCTAAAATCCAAACCCCGTTAGGATCTCTAGGAGACACTTTGGGGGGTGGGATTTCGTCAGGGGACATAATCATGTAGTTGCCATGACCCATATCCTCATAGAGTATTTGTGCTCTAGGATCATCCATTTTCTACACAATATACTCAGACTGCTTTTCAGGCAACAACTTCTTCATTTGTCCATTGACAGGCACGAGTGCATGCGACCAGTCCATCTGGATTTCCCCACCCACATCTTTGCAGAAGTTCCTACTTAGCAACATCCCGTATGAAGGAGGGATATCTGCTACTAGGATGGTAGCCAACACTTTCTTTTCAGGCAAGGCAGCAAAAGCCACTTGTGCATCTTTAATCCTTCGACCGAGGCACTTCTTTACTCTCCATGGAGTAGCAAGATCCATAAGTGCAGTGAGGTTAAGCCTAAAGCATGAGCTACTTTAGCGGCATGACATTGTCAGAGGCTCCTGAATCTATGACACAATTCTGAGTCTATGGCCGGCTATGAGAAGTGTTACATAAAATGGTTTAATTTTGTCACGAGGCGAGGTGTGGCGGCTACTGAGGCCAGGTGTGGTGCGAAGGAGGAGGAGTAGGTAGAAGGCCTTTAGAAGTGGTCTTAGAGTTGGAATTAACAAAGTGGATCATTTTGGCAAAGGCTTTGGGATGGGTTTGATAGTACTCGGCTTAAGATTTGTACCTTGGTCTTTTCGGGTGATCAACAATATCAAAGGATCCAGTGTGGACGGGCCATCATCATTTGGAATTCTAGGCTTATCAACTTTAGGAGAAAAGAAGAAGCAACTTTGGTAAGCTGGATTGATAGGACTCACCTTTGTGTGTAGGCGAAGTAGGGATAGGAGATCCTCTTCTTGCAATTACGGGGATAGTTGCCGTTGCTCCTTGGATTTCTTAGGTGGTGGGTCACCTTCTCCCTCTGCTTTATGCATTCTCGAGTCATGATAGCAAAATGATTCGTTGTTCATGTCTGCTACCACTTCATCATAATCATCAATGCCCTCGGTGGTAAAGAAATTCACTCGAGATCCCTCAAGTTCCTCTGCCTCATCATCAAATTCTCTCGCAAACTCTTCAAGCTTCGTTATCTTCATCATCATCTGGTTCTTCCACCTCGCGAGTCGCATTGTGAGGGACTCTAACGGGAGGTCCTTCAAGTGCTAATCTTGTTTGAGAAGCGAGCAAAGCGATTCTGGGCTGAAATTTCTCCTCGGAACGTCTGCATAAGGAGGCGTCTTGAGCGATTGTTTCTTTATAGCAAGAAGATCATTCGCAAGCTTACGAACTAATGGATCGGTGTTAGGTCCGAGGGTGGAAGAGGAAGAAGCGGCGGAGACTTAGATTTGGAAGTGTCTCTTCTCAACTTCCTGACATGATCAAGTCATCCTCGACACTAACGGCCCGAGTTCTTGATCCTCGAGCTAACGTTAGAGATTAGCCCTTCTTAGTGCATAACTAACTTTAGGTGATTGGGCATTCGGAAAGAAACATTTTGAATCCGATCAACAGGTCGGTGTTTGTTGGAATTTTATTTATCAACTGTTGAATCGAGCCACAAACTCTCTCATGGGTTCTTGCGAATCTTTCTTTATCTGAGAAATTTGGGCAAGCAAAGCATGCACATCTTACCGGCTTGAAACGATTCTCGAACTGGGTTCTCATGGTGTCCCAATCGGTTATAGCACCGGCGGAAGGTGATAGAACCAATCAGCAACATTGTCTTGTAATGTCTCCACGAAGCGACCTTACGGAGAGCGTCTTCATGTTCGACTCCCAAAACTCCATGCAGCAATGATGAAATCTGCGATGTGTTCATCGGGATGCACTTTGCCATCGCCTTTGAATTTGGGGAAGTTCTTCCGGTTACCTCTAGGTAACTCATGCAAAGGCTGAGTAAGGGCCAGGGGCCCGACACGATGACCCCATGGTAATGGCGCCGCCATTCTTGGAAAAACGGCTTGGAGAGGAACTTTAACACCAGCGAGGATCAAAGCTCGTAGATTGGGACTAGCGAGGCTTTGAAGGAATACCACCCGCGGGACTTCTTTCTTGAGCAGGTGGTGTGCTTGTCGACGAGTCTTCTATTTCTTGTGGAAGGAAGAGGAAAACCTGCTTTGCTCCAAAAGTGGCGAGAGTCTTGATACCAGGGTCCTTCTCCCTCGAGTAAAACGCGGAGTCACCAGATCAAAAGATGATCGAAAAATTACAGAACTGGAATGTGATTTTCCCCAGCGGAGTCGCCAAAAACTGTTGGTCGTCAAATAGGACTTTTAAGAAGAGCAGACGGGGGGGACAAGAAGTCCCTCCTCTTTAATGGGAGAGGTTCCCTTATTCGGAAACAAACTTATTTACAAATGTACAGGACATGATTTGTTGGTTAAACTTGGATATCACGAAAGTGTTTTCTATGAAGTTCATCGATTACAAAAGGACTGAGGAAATGAGAGTGTGGGAAAGCGAGAAAGGCAACATGCGAGAATTATAGATATCGAGTAATTCTTTATGTATGCGAAAGTCACGATGAATTGAAAACAAGATCATTCATATAGAACAAATAAGATGTGATTTAAAGACACAAAGTTCTGTAAATAACATCTGCCAGAACACAAAGTTTCTTGATGTAACACAGATTCATTAATCAAGGACACAAAGTTCCTTCTTGGTTATACAAGATCACCAATCGGCAAGACTAACAAACTGGAGACAAATGATCTTCACAGAGAAAATAAATGAAAACTCAGAGATAACGGAGATCAGATAGACAAAGAAAAGAAAGCCCTTCTGTATTGATTTCTTTATGATCTATTTACACTTTCGAAAAATAAGCCAGTTCTTCCTCCTTTTTCTGTGGCGTAGAAATGCCGTTATATAGATTACAAATCAGTTACCCTTCGTAACCATTTCTTTAATCAAGAACCGTTAAGGACTGCCAACCATGATACCTCAACCTATTACAAAAGAAAACGGAAAAGAAAGGGAAGAGGAGAAAAGAACAAGGAGAAGAAGAAGACAGGTGGCGATCGAGAGGGACCCACGACTTGAAACCATTGTCGAAATCTCTCTTCTAACGCCTCGGCTATGTCCTTGCCACGAGGTCGGCGTGTTGGCGAAGGCTGCGTCCAAATCCAAGGCGTTCCTCTATCTCTTTATCAAACTCGGCGTGAGTATGATAATCATTATTAGCTTCTTGATAGCGGACTCGAGCCTTGAAAAATTTGTTCTATTCACGAAACTTGATCTTCATACCATGCAGGTTTGAAAAAACTTTTTTAGCATATTCGGGTAGAGCGGAAAAAACAAGTATGAATGGCTTTTGGTTAGGTTCATAGGGACATGTGAGACGAATGCACGAAACAGCTGTGACTTGGCGGTCGGGCGAACAGGGAGAAGACGCACAAATGCATGTTGGGACACTCGGGGCGAAAATGTGTGAAAGAGGCGGTTCGGTGAATCGGCCGAAAAATGGAACAACTTGCACTTTTGGCTTTGGGACACTTGGAACAAAAATGTGCGAAGTGCGTGACTCGGGCGTTCGGCGAAAAAGGAACAGCGCACTTTTGGACTTGGGACACTTGGAACAAAAATGTGCGAAGTGCGCGACTCGGGCGTTCGGCGAAAAAATGGAACAGAGCACACCTTTTAACTTGGGACAGATGGGACAGGGAAGCGTGAAGTACGCGGTTCGGGCGGACCGGCCGAAAATGGAACAAAAGGCCCGTTTGAACTTGGGACATTTGGGACAAAAGTTCGTACTGTGGTTCGGCAGTTCGGCTAAAAATGGAGCGACTTGCACTTTTTACTTGGGCTATTTGGGACATGCAAGAAGCGAAATCACGCGGTTCGGGAGTTTCGGCCGAAAAGGTTCCAACTTGCACTTTTTGACTTTGGGACAGTTGGGATGAAAACTTCCGACGGGCCCGAAAATGGAACAACTTCGGGGATTTCGGCCGATCGGGGAACAGAACGCACTTCGGAACTTGGGACACGCGGGACAAAAATGTCAGCGAGGCCCGAAAAAAATGACCAAAACATAGATTTTCTCCTTAAAAAAAACACTTAAACTCAAAATTTTGAAATTTTTTACTTTTATCAAGCGAGGAATTTTGAGTGGACAACGATGTTTCTAGATTATCATGCCCACCAAGGAGCTCACCACCATGGAGTCCTTTGACCACGAGGTGGGTACCCACACACAAGGAAGATGTTATCATGGGTGTTTGACTCCCACCTTGATGAACTCAACCAAGGAGTGGTATTAGCACTATCTCAAGGAAGGGGGACAACCCCATTGTAAACATGCAACAACTATCAGATGAGCAAGTGTGTAACACACCCAACAAAGTCTCTCGTGGAAATTGAGGCTAGGATCTTCTGTAGGAGTGACAGGGTAAAAGTCTTGGAGGACCTATTAGAGAAGAGAAAGGAAGAAGTAGTGAAGCTAATGAAGGACCTCAACCTTGAGAAATTAATCAACTCTCAACTACAGAGGAAATTCATGAGGAAAGGGCTAGGGTACGTGAAGTTTCCAAGAAGGTGGAGCTCATCTCCCAAGTTATTATCATGAAGCACCTGGACCTTAACCCTCCCACGTAAAAGTATGGATCCTCCCTAGAATTCCTAGAGGACTTGACTCGATCCTCACCATGGAAAGGTAGCCTTTGGCCTTGGAGTCAGCAGAGGAGGTAGCTACACACTTGGAGAAGGAGGAAAAGTTGAAGGTCATCGCACTCGTGGCTGAATACAACAAGGTGCTCACTGATGTGAAAATAGCTACACAAGCTATGGGGGTTGCCTACGACCATTACGCGGATCAAGACAAGGTGACAGGCATGTTGCTTGCCAACGATGAGGCCGAGTTGAAGGACTTCAAGGAAAAGAATAAGGGAAATAGAGCCAAGCAAGAAAAGATCATAGCCAAAGTGGAAAAGAAGTCTGAAGCTATTGAGAACCAGCAAGTCTCAATCAAAACCTGGCTAAAAGAGCTCTATAAGGTCATCACGAGGAAGATGGATGCCCTAGAGGATCACACCAAGGAACTGGAGACTATGGTGGAGACCATTAGCACAAAGGGGGAAGGGTTAACCTTCGATGAGGTGAGCACCTTGGTTGGTGATATCTGCACTAGAGCATAGGATGAAGTCAACACCTGGAGTACACTAGAGGCCGACCTACGGAAAAATTTTCCCCTTCTTCTTCTTTAAGCAGTTTTCCTTCTATTCTTTCTCTCCCCATTCTTTATTCTCCCCCCCATTATTTTCCAAGGCAAGGCCTTGCATTTTTGTACTACATTCTTTGAAAAGGTTCTGAGGGTGGAGAACAGGTGAAGTGTGGGGTAATGTTGGGCCCCTAATGTAGCTACCAAATCTTAAGGGCGTGTAGGCGTGCATAGCCGGAGGAAGCACGCAAGTGAAGGCATGCGAAGGACTAATTAAAAAGGCTTCTTAGAGAACCAAGGACACGCGTGCCATGTGAAGAACAATTTGGGACTTATCCTTTTCAGCCTTTTGGATAGAACACTTGAAAAACATGTTCTGCTTGGACAAGGTTCAAGCCTCATGGCGACAAGGTGTCCTGGAAGGAATATACCTTGCGATAGGAAGATCCAAAAAGCTAATCATGACATGGAGAGGCATGCACCTGGGGTGACCCACACCTTGACACTTAGCGGCGGCAGATCGAGGTTGCAAAAAGAGTTTGTTAGAGCTCAAATTCCTATTTATACGTGTGCCCTTGGAAAAGAACAGAGACACAAGTAAGGTAGTGAAGCTCAGAATTACCACGAGAACTATGGGATAATTGGGTAGATGATTCTAGGAAGGATGTAATGGGGAAATGGGGAATGCAAATTTTATTTTGTAAGCATACATGTATGGATCCAGATATGGCACATGACTATGGTCCGCCTCTCTGTGATGTTTTGGAGTAATACTATGAATGAATGTGATAAGGTTACCACTATGTTTATGTTAAGATCTCCTTCCTGTATTATCTGCATGTTTCACTATGCTTTTGATCTTGTATAATCATGAACTTTACTTGAATGTTAGTCTAATTATGGATTTACAACTTCCTGGTTCTAGTTAATTCTGTTGCATGCTTTTTTACTATTATGATTGAAGGGGTGTAGAATTCGCCATCTTGAGCTCTATAGCTTCTTCATGTCTGTTAAATCACTAAGTCAGAATCATGAAGTATGCCTTCCACTGAACTCACATAAAAGAGAGACTTGGCTCCCTCTCGCACACCTTGAGTGAGCACCCAGTGCCCGTTGGCTGATAGGTCGGTGCGCATGAGGTTCCCTTATTCTTAGTGGGGTGCAAAAACTATTTCTTTTCCTTTGAGAGTCATTGTTGGGGCTGGAAATTGAATTTGGAAATTGGAAGCATGTTTTTGAGAACAGAGGACAAAAATGATTGTTAGCTTTCTTATATTCTCCTCTACATTTTTTTCTATTCCCATTTGTTATACAAGTTTCAACTCGAGATTAATAAAAAGGAATGAATTTTATGTCCCCGATGGAAAAATCGATTGGTGCTTTGTGACCAGTGGTGTTTTATTCTCGTCTTGTAGCTGTGGTTCTATAAATTTGTTCATATTCTATAAATTAAATGCATGTTATGAAATTTCTGATCAATACATATAGGCATCTGATATTCTACCTATATCATTGACCTTCTTGCCTTCTTTCCCACTCCCTTTCCCATACTTAGATTAATTTCTGCCCTAGCAAGAAATTGCAGGCTTTGCCATAGGGTCAGTGGAGTGCCCCTATGGATCTCTGGTTGAAAAACCACCATTAAAATCCCCTGTTTTACATGAAAAATATGGGAGCTGCACCATTCAAATGTAGAGGGACTCAGATTCCCATAGCGTTGGCCTGAAATCCACAAATTTGTCCACAAGACAAATTTTCTAGCAACAATAACATAGTTTGAATACTTCACCATAGCTAGGCGTTAGTACATGCGCAAGTATCAAACCATAGACTTTTCAGACATAATTGTTGATCTCCAAAACAATAGTATTCATAGTACCCAAACTAGTGACACTCAACATATATATATGTGTGTGTTGTGGGGAGGAATTTCCCTTCACCACCTATACACTCTCAAAATAGACTACATGCTCAAAATAGCCATGCATACATTACATGTGTGCTTTACAAGACAATTAATAATAGACATTCCTATAAATAAGACTCACTTTCATCCTATTAATAGCTCATTCCATGAATGACCCTTCATCTTCATGTTTTATTTAAAAAAGCCCTTGCTTGGCCACCAAGACATCATGCTTTTATCCTTTTCTTGATCCAGACTCTAACTTGTTTTGTCTATTATTATCCTGTAAATCCAAAATCGGATAAGTCCTAGAATCTTTCCTTCTAGGCGTGAGCCTTCCATGTGCCACGTTACTAGCCCTTACGTGCGTACACACACACCCCCTGCATGCTATATCTCTCCACACATTATTCATACTTAGCCATTTTTTCATTCCAACAAGCATCATGTCAATGTTGTTGAGGTTAACATTGATGGTTGAATGAGATAATTAAAAAGGCCACTAACATGACATGGTGTCAAAATATAGCATTTTATTGTTAAGTGGTGATATGGGTCCTCACCAAACTCAATGATCATATTCTTAAGGCATATATTTGGGAATGATTTATATTAATTGGTCACTGACCATGTAATGAAGGAAATTATATTGTTGATTGTTTTAATTTGGGTTGATTAACCATGCAAATAGTGAAGGGTTAACTATTGTTAATCGAGTAAGTTCCTCGCTAGAATTGGAGAGAAACTCATTGAGTAGTGGTGAGGTTTTTGAAGCCACTAACATGGATTTGCAGGAACTAATGGGTATTTAATCCCCCTTAAAATATGTGAAGCTTCTCGAGGAGTCCAAGTGCATGCAATACTTAGATTTTTCATTTTTGTGTTTTTTTGGGCTCTCTCTCCTCTTGAGTTCCACTCTGAGGAACTTTGCATGTGGGTTTTTAATATAGTTATTTTTTATAAGATAAATATAACCTATTATGAGTAATCTTCAATTTTTTATTTATAATGGAGATTGAAGTGTATATATCTAGAAAAATTGGAGGGCTTAGTGGGAGACTTTGTTGAAATATTGTCAAAGAGATCGGGTGAGAACTTTGTTTGACTATTCAATTTCTTTGGATTTTTATGTGAAGAAATTTCAAAAGATTTTTGGAATTACAAACATGGTTTTACTTAACTCTTCCTTTTTTTATTACATTTCAAAATACATGAACATATGTTGGGTGTGAGTAAAATGATTTGATAGGTTTCCATTTTAGTACTTGATTTTAAGGGAATCAATAAATAATTGGACTATTCTTTTTGTTCCTCTGAATTTGGTAAATAAAATATAAAAGGGGTATTGGTTGATATTTTTGAGTGATTCTATGTATTCCCTTATCGATTTAAAAACCCATGACTAAGAAGAGGTCATTAAGGGATTGAAACTTTATTTTTATTCGAATATGGGTTTTAATAAAAAAATTAAAGTGATTTATTGGATAATAAACATTACCCTTACCTAAGATAAGTTTTGAGTTGATTAAAAGGAAATTGATCTCTACCTCCAAGAGGCTCGAATGATTTCTTACCTACGAGCAAGATGGGTTATATCTTCTATATTTTTTAACTCCTTAAATGGATGTGTTGTTGGGAAAGTTTATTCTTATCCCCTCGAGCCTATTTTGGGTCAAAAATATTTTTCAAAGGAGAAAATCTAGATTGGTTAGCTTTGAATTGACCAGGTAGAATTCCACATTCCTTCTATGGAATATTAATCCTTGAAAGTGTTGGGATAAATGAGAGTGGTTGTATTGGATGGCATGAGTCTATAACTCTTAACTCGAAAAATATGTGCAAGTTTTAATTTGGTTTCAAATCATTTTGTTGAGAGATATTTTCCAATATGGGTGAAAGATGGATTAATTAGGAATCAAGAATAAGGGTCTACATGGGGCATTTTAAAAACAATGCATCTTTGACACTAGATCGAACTTGATATATGTTTATAGAAAATGGTAATTGGTGTATCATGATAGGTTTATGTTAAGGGAAGAAACTATGAATCTTAACTCTCTTAGATTTTTATTGTATTTATTATTGATTGAAATGGTACTTCATGAAAATTATTATTATAGTTATAAATGTTTTATAGATTCAAGAATATATCTATGGATGTTAAGGCATAGAGGTCTAAATAATGATAAAGGATTGATTATAAAGGATTATCTTAATTGTTAGAATACTTCCCGGTTGTTGAAATACTTGTTTGTCTAAAATGTTTTTAAAAATAGTAGAGATTGTAATATGAGTATGTACCTATGAAACAAGGTGTTGGTACCCAAATTGATCCTTCCTTTGAAACCGAGCAAAGCATCACAATTTGATCAGGATGCTTAGAGACAAACAAATCATAATAGGAGTTGTTTTGTAGCCGAGGATGGATTTTAGATGACTCTTTATCACTCGGTTTGGAAAGGACTGGGTATCACCATGCTAAGAGTTTTACCTACCCTTACTACTTTAGGTTGTGCCTTCAACCAAGGTGAGAGGACCCATTTTGTGACCTGTATTAATGGAAATTATCAACAAATTAGCAGTATTTGACTATTCTTTTACAATTTTTGAAAGAGACCTCAAGAAAACATGGCCAATACAACATAACCTAACTCTCACGAGTTGTCACTTTAGAAAATGAAGATGTTCTCTAGATAAGGCCCAGGTCACTAAAGGAAATGATAAAAATTGATTACATTTGCATATTTTAGTAAAGGATGGATGAATTCAATGATCTTATTTATCATTTGTGGACACACAATGCAAGCGAGGTAGTTCATGTATGATTCATCTCTGGATATGCATTTTATGGTTGGGAAGTTAAGCAGGATAAATTTGATTATACCAAATCCTTGAGAACTTTAAACAAATGTTAACAGATCCACAAGGCAAAAAGACAAATAGCTTCAAATAGTCAAGACAAACCTTCAACTAGAAAATTGTGCATCTATGAAGGCTCAAAGACACACGACTTCACACATTCTTCAAGGATTTAACATAAGAAATCATGTTAAAGACTTAATTAAACTTTAGAAACCCCTATTATATCATGCTTATGATACACTCATAAACTGACAAACAATCTGTATCACTGAAATGAAAGTAAAGTGAATTTAAATCACTTATTGCATCATGAAATGAAATCTCTCTTCATAATGTAATTGTAAATGCCATAATACTTGTCATGAGGATGATATTTTGTGTGATTTCAAAAGGATTCCTAATGTAAGATTGTAATAGGAACATAGATAACTATTTGAAAATATCTCAAGATGACAATAGACATAACATAGTTCATGATTAACATGAATTATTCAAGGTTTCTCAAATTTGATCAACAAGGGAAAGTTTGTTTACAATCTCAATTTTTTGTCAATGGTTATACATCTGCAACCATCTTGACATGATCAATTTTAAAAGGGACACAAGAAATAACTAGTTTCTCAAAGCATTTTCTCAGATAATGGCTTCTCTCGGATTTTTCCACTTTTTCTCTCTAAATAAATTTCAGAAAAATTAACCCCCCTTTTTGGCATGATTGTTTCATGATTTTATATCACTCTCTTCACTTCAAATATTTCCCCCAAAAACAAGAATATTCTCAAGAATACTTTCTATTACAATTTTTTTCTAGAAGATGTTATTTATGAGCTTCATTTTGTACTTCCAGGTGTAAAAACATGAGTCTTTTCAATGTATTCCACTTGTGTTTGACTGGGATTTCCGTTCATCACCTTTGGCAGGCTACTTGAAATGTTCCCTCTACTTTTGATTAAACAATCATTTCAAATGATCACTGAGCATCTCCAGATGCTTTTGACATGACACACACCTACACTCATCTCTCAAAATCCTTCTTGGGCTCAGTGCACTCCACTTCACATCTTACTAGTTTAAATGCTACACATGGTGTTTGTCAAATCTTACTGAACTACCAACTCTGTTCGTTTTTAATTCCTCTCAAATCTTCAATCACCTCTGTGTGAACTAAGAAAATCTAGTTTACACCATGGGAAATATTTTATTAACACAGGGCCAAATGCATCCTTCCACCTATAAAGCCTGGTATTTCCTCATTATTTGCACATGTTTCCTTTCTTGTTCTAAACATAAGGAATCAAATCAAGAAAATGGAAAAAGTGCTTGTAGCTCACAGCCTGAAAGAGATTTCTTTAGAAGACCTAAATCAGATTTTTGATTTGAGTGGTCCTGATGAAGATTTTGTCAGGGCTCTATTCAATGTAGAATGTGTGGGTGATACTAGAGGACCCCTAACATACCGAAGGTTTGGTTAGCACTTCTTTCTCGGTTAATCAAGATCAATCTTGTGTTTGCATCCTTCCAAGTTATGTATTTCCATATTTTTATATGGGAACATATGAAGACGCCTGAGGACTTAAAGAAATACTAGGTTGAAAGGAGGCCTCAAGTCTCTGGGAAAACCAATTTTCAGTGCCCCTTTTTATGCAATGAGGAATTTGTATCAAAGGAGATTCCTAAGGAATCTTATGTATTGTATGATAAATCTTCCATCGATACAATGCCTACCATTTCCAACAAGGTGGATGAGTTGAAGAAGAGGATTCACTCCTTGGAAAATAAACAAGTGGAATATGTGTCCTTTCCACTTTTTGAGTGTCTAGTGTCATACCATCCTCGAGCGAGAGGAAAGGAAAACACCACCTCACCTCCAATTATAATATCAGATGGAGAAGAGGACCAATAAATCTCCACTCACCACTCAATGGCAGCACTCTCCTTAGCTCGGGACAATAGAGGAAGGTTTACAACTCAGTTATCTACACATTTGATGCATTGTGCTTCTTCCTCTGAGAGAATTTTTTGGGACCCCAACTAATTCCTTCCCCAAGGGACAACCCACCCTTTTTGATGAAATGGGAAATTGGAACCAGCTCAAGGCCTCATAATTCATCCATCCAACAACATGTAGTGTTTTCCCCTCTTATTACTCCAAATATTCCCTCTCAAAGTAATCCTAGCAAGTCGGCTCTTCACAAGGGGAAAGGAAAAACAACTTTCTTCTCAGGTGGTCTGGACCTTTTGGATTGGGTGTCGTCCCATCAAAAGAAAATTGAGCTTGAACAAATTATGAACCACCCTAGGATGACTTTGGAGTCACTAATGGATATGGGTATGTCTAGGGACTTGTCCAGTCAATCATCTTTATACAAATAGCGCAAGGCTCAGACAAGTTTGTGCTAAGAAAAAAACTTCTAAATAAACTTCCTTTGTTGGGAGGAGACTATGAGACCAGACTGAAAAATATTTGAGTGTTGTTCTCCCTTGATTGTCTCCATTTTGGTGTGTATACATCTTTCATTATCAAGGGCAGGGGCCCCTATAGAACCCTATCTTGTTTTTCGTTCAAATTGCAAGCAATACAAGAATATTAATAGTTCACATGTCATTCCAAGTATGTGTGAAATTTTAATCTAATCCACTATGAACTACTATATCCTTTTATATTTCAATTGAAAAAAAGGAACAATAAAATTTCAGAAAGATAATTACATTTTAATGCATCAGAAAACACTATCTCACAATATCAGTTTAATGGAATGTGGAAAAAGAATACAAATTAAGGAAGAATATGCCTAAGCATGCTTATCATCTTCTATGCCTGCATCTTCTTCCTCTTCATCCTTTTCTTTGCATCTTTCTCCTCTGGTAGCCTTGCCATATAAGCATCATATCTCTGGAATAATTCATTTGTTTCATCCTCGTTAGGTCCAATGTGGTGCTGGAAAATCAATGTTTGCCTCACTATTGAATCCATACATTGAGCCATTTTTACTTATATTCCAGTGGCCTAGCTTTCAATTCCTCAATTCTATTCTCAATTTTCCTCATAGTTTCAATAACTTCATAGGAGAAGTCACTTTCCTGGATATTATTTTCAAAGGATTCAAGTAAGAAATCAATTTTTAAGTCCCCGTAGCTCTTTTTGAATTTTTCTACCACCATGTCCTCTAACCTCTAGTCAATAGCATCAAGTGAATCATCAACCTAGTTCCTCTTAACTTCAAGTTTTTTCTTGATTTCATTCAAGGTATCTAATCTGATTTTTGACAATTCTTCAAGAGCATACTGGCTTCCTTTGTACTTTCTTGGTACGATGTTTTCTTTCTCAACCATCTCATCACTAAGCCGGGTTATGTGGTCAAGTTTGGGGAGAGTTCCTTCCAAGTAAAATATCTCATTATCGCACTCTTCAATTATTCCATCAATTTCTATAAGTCGACTTTTGAGGTCCTCATATTTTGACTTTACCTCTGTGATAGCTTCTTTCCCTTCTCATTCAATTGTTCAATCCAAGTGTCCACCACTTGGACCTTCTTAACAACACTATTTACTTTATTTATACCCTCAAGGGTATTCACATAGGCACTTGCTTGTTCATGACTAGTTTTCCCTATCAATTTTTGCAAACATGAACTTAAGGCCTTAATTTGCTCCTTTAGTTATTTTTTCATCATTCCATCCTCATCAACCTTTATAAAAGACCACTTACTACTTCAGACACTCCTTGCTTTAGTTGTTCCCTTGAAGGATTTCCCAAGGAATAATTTGAATGTTGTAATCGTCAGTAGTTATGTCTTTTCTTGTCTTACCCTCAAAAGGAGTTGTTATCTCTAAGGTCCTTGCTCCAGATGAATCAATATGAGTCTTTGTGATAATCCTAGCCCTTTTTGGGGCTCTCACTATTTTGGAAATAACAAAGCAGTAAGGTCAACCACCTGCACAGGAAGAGTCTCTTCTTCAATTGAAATCAATTCACTAATCCACCCCTTTTTCAAACCTATTCCAGCTTTTGTTTCCTATGGTCCTTGCTGGAATTTCTTAGGAAAAATTACTATCTGTTTGGATATTTCCTGTTCTTTTTGTACCAATGATTCAGTATTTTCTTGGACACTTATCTCAAGGTTCCCTATGCCAATCTCACTCTATACTACTGATTCTTTTGGATGCTTATTTTCCTAGTCTAGAAGTTCAAATTGATCATCCTTAACCTGAGCTATATCAATATTCAAAGGAAACTCTCTCACTGTTTCACCAGTTGAAACCATGGTGGAATAAATTTCTTCCCCTTCACCCTTTTGTATCAAAGTTTGGTCTATGGGTTCTTTTGTTAGGAAATAAGAGATAAAATATGTGGAATAATCCCTTACAGAATCGCAACAGTAGAAACTAATATGCAAAAAATATTACAGATCTCAAATAAAAGTGCAGAATAAATAACACAACATAGAGAGACAAGATTTAATGTGGTTCACCCAATTTGGGCTATGTCCACCAAGAATCACTTGCTCAGATTTTATTACAAGCCTCCACTCTCTCAATATAATACCCAGATCCATTTGGAGTTATGCTCAACAAACTCTCTGAAATTCCCACCCGAATTCAAAGCACATCTAAAATACATTTGCATGTATATATATCATATGCATAAGACCATATAAATAACAATTACTTAAGCAGGTTTGATACAAAACCGTGGTTATCAAAACAATGGGATAAAATCATGGGTATCAAAACAATGGGCAAAAACCACGGGTATCAAAACAATGGGTACCGAAAAACCATGGGTCCAAAAATAGCCCATAACGGTTACCCATTACCCATGGGTTAATAAACCACCCATGAAAATTTGCTTCGGGGGCTTTGCCCCTAAACCCCCCTGACCCACTCACCGGCGAGTGGGACCACCGTAAAAATACAGTGTAACACATAGAAGGTGTACCACACTCTAACATGAAAATAGGATCCACAAACATAACAATCTCCCACTTGGAGACTAATTTCCACTGAGAAAGCTTCTCAACCCTTCACTGTCATCCACAGAGAGGCCAACCAAAGCTGAACATAGCTTTAGTTTATCCCTTGTGACCACCTTGGTCATCATGTCTACAGGATTCTAACTGGTATGAATCTTCTCCAACTTCAACTTATCTTCCTCCAAAGTTGTCTTGATGAAGTGATATCTCAACTATATATGCTTCATCCTAGAGTGGAAAGCAGAGTTCTTAGCTAGGTGTATAGCACTTTGACTATCACTATGCATCTTACATTCCTCCTGCTTATGTGCTGAAATCCTCAAGTAATTGTTGTAACCAAATCATCTCTTTGCTTGCCTCTGTGGCAGAAACATACTCAACCTCTGTGGTTGACAAAGCCACCAACTTATGTAGTCATGAAATCCAGCTCACTTTGTTGTCCCACCTATAGTGTAAATATAACCTGTCAATGTGCTCCTCCTGCTGTCTACATCTTCAGCCATGTCTGAATCTGCATAGCCATGTAAAGTGGTGTCTGATCCACTGTAGCACAAAACTGTCCCCATGGTCCCTCTCAAATACCGAAGGATCCACTTTACTGCTTGCTAATGCTCTTTACTTGGATCACTCATAAATCTACTCACTCCCACTACATGGGAAATATCAGGCCTAGTGCACACCATAGCATACATCAAACTACCAACTACTAATGAGTAAGGTACCTTGGACATCTGGTTTCTTTCCTACTCTGTCTTGGGACACTGCTCCTTTGATAACTTAAAATGGCTTGCCAAAGGAGTCCCAACCGGTTTAGCATCCTGTATGTTAAACCTATCCAATACCTTCTTAATGTACTCTTAAGTCAGTCAACTTCCATTCCTTCCTATCCCGAAGTTATCCTCATACCAAGGATTTGTCTGGATACCCCCAAATCCTTCATATCAAAGGATTCACTTAGCTATTTCTTGAGTACTTTTATTTCCTACATGTTTTTACCTACAACCAACATGTCATCAACATACAAACACAGGATAATATAACTTCCATCCTCAAATTTCTTTATATACACACATGGTCAAAATGACATCTAATATAGCCTTGCTCCATTATGAAGCTATCAAACTTCTTATACCATTGACGTGGAGCTTGTTTCAATCCATACAAGCTCTTCTTCGAGTTTACACACCATCTCCTCATTACCTTTGACCTCATAGCCCTCTGGTTTGCTACATATATAGTTCCTCCTCCAAATCACCATGGAGAAATGTAGTCTTTACATCTAGATGCTCTAAGTGCAAGTCTTCCGCTGCCACTAATCCAAGAACAATTCTAATAGAAGTCATTTTTACTACGGGAGAAATGATATCATCAAAATCTATACCTTGTTTACATGCAAGCAAACCCCTTAACCACTAACCGGACCTTATATCTCTTCTTTCCTCCTTCTTCGTCTTTAACTCTGTACACCCACTTGTTCTACAATGCTCTTTTGCCTTCCGGTAGCTTCACCAAATCCCAAGTCTGGTTCTCCATGAGAGTCTTCTGCTCCTCATCAATGGCTTGCTCCCACTTCTTCTGGCATCTACTGCATTGCTTCATCAAAGCTCTCTGGCTCTCCACTATCGGTGAGCAATAAATAATAAAGAGAAGGAGATAAATGTTCGAGTTCTTTTCTTACCCTAGAAGACCTCCTCACTATAGGAGTTTGGGGTTCCTGTTAAGTTGTTTCTGAATCGATTCATGGATCAATGTACCATCTAGAAGATCCTCTACCACTGCATATTCTTTCTTGGATTCTTCCCTATTTTCTCTTAACTCGTTGTTTATTCATGACTTTCTCATTAAATACCACATCCCTAGACCGAATGATTTTCTTGTCCTTAATACTCCAACATTTAAATCCAAAGTCATCACCACCATGACCAATGAAAGTACATTTTTCGATTTAGCCTCTAGCTTGGTCATATCATCCTTGTCTATATGAACAAACACCTCACATCCAAATACTCTAAGAAATAAATAATCAACTTTCTTACCATACCAAGCCTCCTCAGGTATGCCTCCATCTAAGGCACTTGAGGGTCCTCTATTTATCAAGTACACATTGTGCTCACTACTTCTACCCAAAAGAAAGAGGCATCCTGCATGTAACCTCACACTCTAGCACATTCCATTATTGTTCTATTCATCCTTTCGATACCCCATTCTCTGCATGGGAGTTCTGGAATCATCTTTTGCCTATGGATTCCATTCTTAGAACAATAATCATTAAATTCATTCTTTGTAATACTCCCCTCCATTATCGACTGAGACATTTTAGCTTAAGACCTGTTTCATTCTCTACCAAGGCTTTCCATTTAAAAAAGTGTCAAATACATCGATTTGTTTCTAATACAATAAACCCAAACTTTCCTTGTTGTATCATCAATAAAAGTAACATAATAACTTGAACCCCTAAGAGATGATACAGTGCCACCCACACATCGAATGCACCAGCTCTAACTTACTCTCTTTCTTTGTAGGTCCAACCTTGAGAAACCTTACTCATTTCTGTTTCCCATATATGTAGTCCTCACATAACTCCAAACCTATTTCTTTATATCTAGTAAAATTATTCTTTATGATGTCCATGCCCATGCCCTTATGGCTCATATGACCAAGACTATAGTGCCATAATGTTGTATATGCATCTAAAGCCACAATATTACAATCATTAGTACTATCGATGGATAAATAGAAGGTTCCAACCTTTTACCTCTTACCACCACAAGAGCACCCTTGGTAACCTTAAGAGTTATTTGTAAATATCATAATCTGACCATCACTTCCCAAATTGCCTTGCTACACGATATCAAATTTCTCCTTAATGTAGGCACATGTCCGACATCCTTTAATAGCCATGTATTCCCATTCTCGCATCTTAACCCCGAATGTAACCTTTTCCAACTATATTACAAGGCTCATCATCACCAAGAAAAAAATGCCCAAAATCACCTTGAACATGATCAACAAAATAATGCCTATGTGGAGTAGCATGAAAAGAAGCCCCGAATCTAAAACCCAAGATTCAGATTATTATGTAAAGAAAGAATCAAAGCATCCTAGCATACATTGCCCGATGCCACATTTGCCTCCTTATTTTCTTCTTCTGTTGTTTCTTCTTGACCCCGAAGCTCCCAACAAATGGTCCTTCTTTGCATGCACATACTTTCTACAGGCCCAACATACAATCTTTCTCTTGGATTTTGACCTTTCTCGATCTTTCGATTTTCCACAATTTCCTCTATTCTTTCTCTCCCTCTAGTTTCCACTTTATCAAAAGAATTCCCTGAAGTAGAAGATTCACCGAGCTTTTTCTTTACATTTCCTTTCTTAGAATCACCCCTAAAACATCCTCAAACTTCAACTTCAGTTAGTGGAGCCGAAGTTTCTTATTGCCATTACAACTATTCCGACTTTCCTTCGTAAAGAGCACAAAATTAATAAATCCCTAACTTCTTCATCAAATTCTATTGTAACTGGGCTAGCATATTCAAAACCATATTGAAATCATTTAAATGATCTCACATCTTGAACTATTCTCGACATCTTCATATTAAACAAATTTTTCATTAAAAATATCTTATTAGGGCAGAGGGTTTTCATACAACTTCCTAATGCATCCATTAGTTCTTTTTGTAGTCTTTTCCTTTGAAACATTAAATAATACCAAGATGCAAGACACAACCGAATCGTTCCAAGTGCTATCGATCCAACAAATCCCATTCCACATCTGTCATATTCAAGGGTTTTTTCACCTTCTCGGACAACGGAGTATAAAGATCCTTCTGATAAAGGTAATCTTCCATCTGCATCTTCTAAAGACTAAAATTATGCCCGTTGAATTTATCAACCCTAGATCTTCCATCATATGCCATAGCTCCCACTCAAGATAAAACTTTCCCTATGATTCAACACTTCAGCAAACCAAACCAGGCTCTGATACCAATTGTTAGGAAATAAGAGATAAAATATGTGGAATAATCCCTTACAGAATCGCAATAGTAGAAACTAATATGCAGAAAATATTACGATTTCAAATAAAAGTGCGAATAAATAACACAACATAGAAAGACAAGATTTAACGTGGTTCACCCAATTTGGGCTACATCCACCAAGAATCACTTGCTTTTACAAGCCTCCACTCTCTCAATACAATACCGGATCCGTTTGGAGCTATGCTCGACAAACTCTACAAATTCCCACCCAAATTCGAAAGCACATCTGCAATACATTGTGCTTGTATATATATCATATACATAAGACCATATAAATAAACAATTGCTTAAGCTTTGATACAAAACCGTGGGTATCAAAACAATGGGAAAAAAAATGGGTATCAAAACATGTGGGCAAAAACCGTGGGTATTAAAACAATGGGTATCTTGAAAAACCATGGGCTAAAAACAACCTATAATGGTTACCCATTACCCATGGTTAATAAACCACCCATTAAAATTTACTTTGGGGCTTCACCCCGAACCCCACGACCCACTCACCGGTGAGCGGGACTACCATAAAATACCCGAGTGTAACACATAGAAGGTGTACCACACTCTAACATGAAAATAGGCTCCACAAACATAACATATTTTTCTCTAGAAATTCGATGAGTTGCCTATTTTCATGCCCTAATGATACCTCCTACCATGGCATGGCAAGTTATTCCTCAAAAAACAACTCCTCATTTCCTATTGAAATCTATGAACTTCCACCAATACTTATTTCCTCATTAGTAATTGCATCGGTGCCATTTTCATATTTTTAAAGACAAATTTCCCTCTTGAGGAAAGTCACTAGTTTTGGTGACCTCAATAGAGATCACAACTTCATCTACTATCAAACCAATATTAACATCCTTTTCAGCCAATAATTCTGATTTATCCATTTCCAAAACCACTTATTTTGGGGAAGATAGATTTATTTCCTAATTTCCTAATTTAGTTGTTAGTTCATGAGCATCCCTTTCTAATTCTTTACTTACCTCAATACTATCCACTAGTGTTAATATGGGGTCATCAATAGAAAAACTAAGTGCTATACCCTTCCCTTTTTCCTAAAGGGCACTACAAAAGTAATGGGAGAATTCTCCATAGACTTTAAAATAATTTCTTCATTTATACATGAGAACTAACATAGAAGTGCCAATTCCACTAGTGGCGATGTCCATTCATCAATGAATTCAGTAGTAGGTCTTTTAGTTGGCAGTTGAGGGCTTTTCCACCTAGTGGATCCATTTTTTCTACATCCTCCCTCAGGGGTGGAATATCCTCACTCAGATTTCCCAATCTCTTGAAGTTGCTTAAGATCTTTGTATTTTGGATTGACATATCAATATTATTTTGAGTCAACCATTTATGTATTCTCCTCATAACATCAGTTATTCTCAAATAAGGATCATCAGATTCATCCACATTCCATTCTAGATTGGAATGGTCTAATCATCCACTTTTTAGATTAATATAGAATCTGCTTATTCTGTGTTAGGATCATATACTGATCCCCCTTTGGGATAATTGTAATTTTATAGTCAATTATTTGTGACAAGGTCATTCTAGAAAAGTCTCTTAACTTTGACTTCTTCCTCATCTCTACAATTCATCTAGTAATCTTTGAAATGGGGCTCATGATCAAAGGTATTTGCAATATTGGTGAACACCCATCTAATATCATAATTTGGCCTTGCCTCAAACTTTTCCATGTTAAATTTCTCCATTATTCACCAATCAGCCTAGCCTTTATGATGGAAGGACATGAATACCTTCCAATTCTAATGGGGAACTTGATATTTGTTTTATGCTTTCTAACAATCAACTTATGTACAAGAGTCAATTACCTTTCCAACTCACACAAAACTAGTTTTCATCAACATACCGAGAAACTTATAAGGCTTTCCTTCAAAACCACTGACTCTTATATATGTGAATTTCTTATACTAAATAAAGTAACCATATTCCATAATTACACATCTAGCCTCTTCTCAGTTTTGTATTGTCCCCATTCCATTTCAAAAATACAGATGATTGGTGCAAAAAAAGGCATCATTTACTAACCTTACATTTCCACTCTAGTTAGCCAGTTGCAGCTGAGGGAAAATCTTGTGCATTTGACAACTTTTGAAATCAGCATGTGGTGACAACCCTAGGAAATACTTGTGCTATAGCGACATTATAAATGAGGTATGTCATCATATAGAATTCGAGGTGTGCAATCTCTCCCATCTTAATTTTGATGCCAGGCTTTTCCATGTGTTCATGAAATGCTTCTGCAATGAAGGTAGCCCAACAAATACTTCCTTTTCTTTCCAGGATAATCCACATGTATGTAGTCATCCATTCCTTAAATTCATTTATAGTTTCTAGACCTATCATTTGGCTCAATAGTACAATAAGATCCTCTACCTCCTCAGTAAACTATGCCTTAACCAATTTCTTAGGGATTCTAACAGTTGTCTTTTTTGTGAGGAGCCATTTTGAACTTATAAGTTTGGAAAATCCTTCTTCTTTTCTTGATAATCATGCCCAGAGCCAATTTAATGCCTATGGTGATTGGGGTTGTGATAATAGGAAATTTTAACATAATTAAATAGAAACTAGCATTAACATCAATATTGCATCCCCACTTCCATCTAACACCTCCCTCTTTTCAGGATTGTAATTCATAGTGCATAGTGCCATACTAACTTTGGGAAATGAAAAAGGCGGGATGGAACCATCTTCAAGCAATGTGGATTTCTTGAATCGCTTTCAAAGATTCATTCTTATGGGGATCACTTAGCCTTTGGAGGAATTCATTTAAATTGGCACCCATTAAATCTGTATCTATAATCTTATCCAAATTTCTTGTGATTCCCAACACAAGCGAGAACGAAGAGGAAAAGTATTCATCTTGAAAAACCTAGCTTTATCTCAATTGACCTTTCTGACAAGAAGAAAACACAAGTGTTTCAAGTTCTTACTAATTTTCCACAAGAACCCAAGAAATTTGAATCTAAAAGTATAATTTCTCTGATCTTTTGATTCTTGAAGGAAGTCGAATTCCACAATTGAAAATGCAATACCTCATAATAGGAACACTTTGATAGAAACAACAAGAACCAACAAACTAATCATAAATGAAGAATGCATTCATAAAATTTAAATGTCCTTGATTTTTGAGTAAAAGCATTGATGGTGGTAGAAATAAATGCATCATCATCGTCGTTCATTGTACCCTTCTCAAATTTGAAAATGAGTCATCCCATGGAGAAACCTTTGCCAAAAGGGTGTGGGCCTTTGGAGCACTTTTTTATAATTTTGCAATGTTTTAACACTTTGATACTTTTAAAACTTTTACCCACCCGTCTTCCTTTTACTTTGTCAAGGTGTGACATGTAACCATACCTTGATGTTAGCAGAGTTGCAGGCATTTTCTACAATTTTACCTCCTTTTTACATAAGACCCAAAAGTACCAAAATCCTCGATGACCCGCTTCTCTGCTTTCTTTAAAACCAAAACCACGTGTCCTTCTATGAGACCTCAGGGACCTTTTTACATTCTTAACATTTTTTCTCTTTAAAGTGCATAAATACAACTATGCATCGCATCCCCGCATCCATTCATTTTGCACCACGTGTACACCTTCGGGTGGAAATAAAAAATGTTTGTGCTTAGCTTTATGGTCATGAATATTCGAGGAATATTCGTCATGAGTCATAGGACCAAAGTTGTAGTTTGTGAATTTCATAGGAAAATTGCAAGTTTGCAAATTGAACACGCTTCACCACACCAATTAAAAATTTCCAAATACAATAGAATGATATATGAGAGAAACAGAGAAACAAAATACGATTGAGGAAAACCTTTACCAAAGGAAAACAATCCCATTTTAGATAAAACCAATCTGCTTCCACAAAGAAAATTAAAATAGTGTACTCCATAACTAATCCTTCAACCCAAAATCTAAGGAATAAATATAAATGGGAAAATTTGAGAGCACCAGGAAAAACCTATAGGAAAACCAAACACAAGAAGCAGATAGAACAAGAAGATCTCCATGGAAATGGGAAAGATTATTATCGAGCACAAAAACTAGCTCTGACTTGGGGATGGGCACTCCCCGTGAGTGCCGCAAATAAGACCAAGTCTGAAAAACAACGAGCACCATGCCCGAAAAAACAACAAGAAACCATGTGCAAAAAAACAAAATAGATCATGTGACAAAAATCCATTTAGGTACAAAGTCAAGAACAAACTTGCAAAATAGAGTAACAAGTTCCAACCCTCCAAGAAAAAACTCGAAATCAACCAAAATGGGCCACCAAGGACTGGAACAAACCAAAAGCTGAAAAACACAAAAAATAAAACAAAACAAGAAATCATGCTGTACACTTTACAAAGATGCGTACCTCAATTTTGATAAATGTTTCAAGTTCCTACCATTAACAAGCAATTCAAGAAATTCCCCATCTAGATCTTTTAGGAAGAAGGTATGCTTGCCAATCCTAATATCAATAGAATAAGGACCCATCCATAATGTGTCAAATTTTCGATGCTTTCCCTTATCCTCATGTTTACTTTATATCCATAGTAGCACAAGATCTCCCACCACTAAAACCCTTGGGTTACCTTTATCATTTTTTTCAATTTCTCCCTAAACTTCAAGTCTTTGATAGGATTCTCTTCTCTCTTCATCTACTTCAACAATTGTATTTATATATGCATCATAGAGATGATCTCTTGATCCTCCAATTGTTGGATGAATTGATAAGAAGATAATTGCATATGTAGGGAGGACAACTTGAGTTCCATACACCATAATTCAAATGGGCTCTTTCTAGTAGCTCTTTTGAATAGTAATTTTAATCGACCTAAATAACAAAATTTCAACGACTCCACCCCACTTTTTGTTTATTTAATTCCAAGGTCCTCCACATTCATTTTCAACATTTTTTTTGTTACTTGACTCTGCTTGTCCATTACCTTGGGGATTGTGGTGGAAGCATATGCTGGATTTATCCCATACTCTAACATATGGCTAAAATGTTTAGCTCAAAAAATCATAGTATTAGCACTAACTATTTTAATAGGCACTCCAAACTGAAAATTATATGATTTAAAATGAAATCCATGACAATTTGGTGGGTTTCCTTCTTAGTGGAGTTACCTCCACTCCATTTAATGAAATGTCCAGTGGCAACTAATATCCACTTATGGCCCGAACTTGAAGAATCTGAAATCTCCCAAAAAAATTCCATTCCCACTACTTAAAGGGGCTTAAATTGATATTGGTTGCAAGAGGAAGGGATCCTGAAGATTTGATATTCTACGAAACATTGTGACTTTCACATTTTCATACGAAATAAAGTTGTATCCTTAAAAAGTGTTGTACAGTATCACCCTTAAGATCTTGTGGGTTGTTACTCTTCCTACAAATGCCTAACTCCTTCATGGAAATTAGTAATTAATTCTAGGGTCTTTATCCTCATTGATACATCTTAAGATAATTCCCTTAGGTTTTCCTGGCCAACCCATAATCGGTGATAATATATTTTTGGAAGCCAACTAAGTGCTCTCTTTTTGAATTTTCTTAAATACTCGGGCATTACGCAATGTTTGAGATAAAATATAACATCCTTGTACCAGGAAGAGTTTATCAATTTTGTAAGAACATTCACCTCTTCTTTTTCAACCTCATTTATCTCAACTACTTGAAAATTGCTTTTTGTCATCAGCTTTGCTAGAGCCTAAACCTCTAACTAATTTTGTATTTTGGATGTCCATGTCATACTCTTGCAAATTATTCACCCATTAGCATCTCTTACTCAAAATTCCATCATACAAGATATCCTTAATCATAGTATGTGAGACATAAGCTATGACATTAGAACTTAAAATATATGGCCTAAAACATTCATGGCTCTCACTATCAAAGAAAAGGAATTTTCTCCATAATAGTATATTTGATTTACTACCCCTTAATTATTTACTACTAAGAAAGCAATTTTCCTTTTTCTCCATTAATCATCCTTTTGCAATAACACCCAAAGCGCATGATAAGTATTCTCAAAGTAAAAAGGAAACTTTAGAAATCCTTTATAATTAGGATCTTTAAAACGAGGGGCATTCTTGATACTTCTTTGATCGATAAATGCTTGAATAGTTTCTTCCTCCCATTTGATAGTTTGATCCTTCTTGAACATATTGGTGATTGGGATAGTCAATTCAGCAAAGTTGAAATAAATCTCTTGATAAAATCTATCTGTCCGAAAAAGTTGAATTCCATTTTGGTTCTTGGGAATTAGGAACTTTGCCAATGGATTCCACTCTCTCAGGATCAATCATGACCCCTTATTTTGATACAATATGTCCAAGAAAATTTTCCTTTTCAACCCCAAAATGACATTTCTTAGGGTTCAATGAGATACCATATTCCCTACATCTTAATAACATATTTTCTAAATGTTGCAAGTGATCACTTCTTCTTGAAAACATTGTCGCATCATCTGATACATTATGATGAAATCATTTATATATCGTAGAGATGCTTACATCCATATCTCTTTGAAAATTTTATCCAACATTCATTAAACCAAATGGCATTCTTACATACACATGGAGTAGTGAAGTAGTTTTTATTTATATTCAATTCTGGCCCAACTTCTACTTGGTTATAGCCACGCAAGAAACCATCCAGTAGACAGCAACTTAGAATCGAGTAACTTAAATTCAACATGTTATCCATATTTGGCAAAGGGATAGTTGTCTTTGATTGATGCCTTATTCAGGTTCCTAAAATCCACACACAACCTTATATCCCCATTCTTCTTTCAAACCGAATTCTACCCATGAAGAATACCTTGTGGGTTGTATTATACCTCCATCTCTTAACTTTTTTAGTTCTTCTTGCATTTTGAGGGAGAGAAGTGGGTTGATTGGTTGTTTTGCCTAAATGGCTTAGCATTAGCTTCCAGTGGTATTTCATGCTAGAAACAGGTCTTCTCTGTATGCTTTCAACTCTGAATATGACCATGCCAAGTAGTCTTGGTATTCTTTCAACAATTGGACATATAGTGATCCCCTTTTGCTTTATTCCAAGTTTTTACCTAGCCATATGATCCTAGGTTTATCCCTTCGTGTCTACACGTTATGTTCTTGAAACATCTCTTGAGACATTTGACATATGTATGCATTAACAATGTGATCATCATTATCAAAGTTTGACTCAAGGGAAACCAAACCTCTTGGGAGAGTATTTGTTTTCAAATGAATAATATCTTTACGAAATAGGGTTTCTCGTCCCTCATTACTACTGCACCATTGGCTCAAATATACTTGCACTTGCATCGTTTTATGCTCAGCTTAAAATCAGCATACCCCATAAAGCTATCAACATCAACGTCTATGTACAATACTTCATAAGAAGCATTGTTGGGGTCTCAATTAGATGTAACATTTTCTCCTCACTCATAAAATTTCACAAGACTCCTCTTATTGAGTATAAGTCACTTTATATGAGCATGTCCATTTTCCCCACTTCCTACTGCCCCTGCTTTGGCATCAAATTTTTTTACAATGGCATCCCCCATTTGGAAGGATAGTCCTGATAACTACATTCATAGTTAAAATTTTCTTGGATAAGCTTTATTAGTTTGCAGACTACCTAATCTATCACATACCCAATTACAGGAACTCCTCTTGTGAATACATAGAAGTGCACATTTACTAAAAGTTTTTGTTACTTTGATATTTAATTCATTCATTACCTCAAGGGGCATTACATTACATGAGGCTCCTGAATCAAACATGTAGTTATGTACCAACCTATCTTTAATAATTAAGGTGGTGTAAAATGGATCCACATCAAGCTGAGATTCCACCAGAGAAGTGCCAAAATATACCTTAAGTGATTCTCCCAGTTCCTCCAATGCTTTTGGTATTCTAACTCTCTGGGGGTTATGGGAGGAGTCTCCAGTTATTCACACTTTTTCCCTAGGTAATTTTCTCTTCCTTAAATCCCAAATATTCAAAAGCCCTTTTCTGATGCTCAGGGATCCTAAGTAATTCAACAATGGGAACAGTAACCTTGATCTAGCTTAAGATTTGGGCTATGTCACAAGGAATATATTTTGGTAGGACAGTATTAGGAGGAAGATTTATGAATTCTAATAATATAGGGTTTTCACATGATCTGGAGCATGGGAAAATGTATCAAGCTCTATCAGGGTAGTTAGGCCTTTGTCGGATGTATCGATTTTTGGGGGTTCCTTGAGAATATTAGTAAGAATTGGAATTTTTGGCTTCGATTTTCCCCTACCCCATTAACAACCTATCCACATATAGTATTATATTCCTTCTCTGACTGAGCTATTGCATTCATCAATAGAGGTACGCGTTGTCTTCTTGAACAAATTCCCCATCATATTTTTTAATCATAAAGCCCTGGTATTCATGAAATCATGATTAGGAAAATAAAATTCTTATTCCATATCAATTTTTAAGAAATAATTAATGGAGGAAGAGGTAATACCGGTGGATATGCAGTCTTCCATAAATTTTCAACCTGCGTTTTGGCACTTATTAATTCGATTAAGGTTGTATGTTGTGAGATTCTCGGGGGCACTCCATCATGTTAGTGTCATCACCATACGCCTCTATCATTCAATTGATTCCTGGCAACTTTTTATCCACATCACAAGTGAGGAATGTGTGCAAAAACACCTATCACACCATTTGATTACATGGGCCTCTTCCACCATAGCAATCCTCCCAGTTAAGCGATCGGTGAACAACCTACTTTCCTAGATTGAAATTTATTTCCTGATTCCAATGGGCCCTTTTACCATCTTTCATCTAGTCCGTAGTCACCTCAGGATGATTTCCAAATATTCCCTAGCCCTATGGCTTCCCCATGTTAACCACTGGAAATTATTCCTGTCACTTACTACAGCTACTGCAGCTAGTTTATAGGATATCTCTTAAAGTCCTCCAGTCAAAGTCTTCCACCCAACCTATTCTAGATCCATTGCCTTGTTTATCGGTAACAGTGTATTTCGGGGATTGATCAACTTCGGCACCTCTCTCTCTAGGAGGTTTCTCAGTACCTTGATATTATTTCTATTTATAAGGCCGTTGTGAGAGCCTACCTGAATGTTCCTGGTGTTTATATCCCTCCAAATAATAAAGTAGCCTTTTTGTCAAAAGCATCGAGAATATTTGATCAAAAAGACTCATCACTGTAGCTTAAGATTATAGGTAACTACTCAAAGCTTTGCTTGAATCAGTATGTGTTAATCTTGGACAAATTCATTTGATTCTTCTTTATATTTTCAAATTTAGGTAAGAGGGAACTTTGAGATCTTTCTTATCCCCATTTTGTAATCTAAAGAAATTTTCATCTCCAAATCCATGAGTCTATTGAATCAGTATGGTAAAGCCTTATACCATGATCCGTGTATCATCCTCCCGACATCATGAATGAAAAACTTTATATACATGTTATTTGGGCCTCAATTTCAAAGTCTTTCATCATATTTGACAAATAATCTTGAATTTTGGTCTTGACCATCGTATGGAATTATTCCCCAGGGAATTTTGGTAATCTATTTCTAACATCTTGTGGCACCATATTAGGATATCTAACCATACCTCTCAAACATTGGTCCAAAAGTGCTCGATGACAACAAAGAGTTCTAGGTGGATCTTTAAGCCGCCATTACCTTACTGGAGGTGATCTTATAGAGAATCAAAATTATAAGCGATGAGGGGTCTTTGGAGCATAGGAGTACAAATTTCAAAGTAAATATCCTCTACTGATTCAGTTTCATGAAAAACCCTATCAACCTTGGAGGATACAGGGAAAAACTGAGAAACACTCTTTTTGAGAGCATAAATATTGGCCCCTCTTGATCCGGAGAATTTAAATTTACACAAGGACTACTTGGTTTAGAACTACTTGAAGATGTAGGGTAATCTTCAACTACAGGTTGATCACTTTCCAAAATTGGTATTACCTTTTTCTTGATTCTTGATTTTCCAATACTTTCCAGACTTATTTTCCTTCTAAATTTTCTTTTCCCAGTTCTGGAAATAACTTTCTATTAGGATCCCTAGTGAAGAAATACCTTCTTCCCTCCATCTTTGCAACTATTAATGAAAAATTTCACTTGGCTTTTGAGTTTAAGATCTGGTAATCATCAAAATTTCCAAACCAATTAAGTACTTGCCACTAGGACTCTCACCTTAGATGTGCAAATACTTGCTATAACTAGTTTTTCAAATGTCTATCAATGCTTAACTTTTTACCAAAAGCATACCATACTTGACCTTCGTTTACCCACATTCATCACTCACGATACAAATTTAGTGTAATAACTACTAAACTCAGGAAATATTACACAATAAACCCTTTGATACGATACAAATTTACAAATCCTAACAAGAGATAATGCTTAGAAAATGTATTTGCACTAAAATCATATAAGAAACACTACCGGGAGTCGGCATGTGTATATATTTTTACAAATAGTTCCTCGAAGTGGTGCCAGATTAGTGTTGGTACCCAAACGTGATCCTAAACTTTGGAAACCAGTAGGATCACTGTCAATTTGATCGAGGACAACAGAGACAAACAAATCGTAATAGGAGTTGATTTGTAGGTCGAGGAAAAATTTTAGATTACTCTTGATCACTCTGGTTTGGAAATGTTACCGGGTATCACCATCTTTAAGTTTGACCTACCCTTACTACTTTAGGTTGTGCCTTCAACCAAGGTGAGAGGACCCATTCTGTGACCTATATTAATGGAAATTATCAACGAATTAGTAGTATTTGACTATTCATTTGTAATTTTTTGAAAGAGACCTCAAGAAAACATGGCCAATACAACATAACCTAACTCTCATGAGTTGTCACTTTAGAAAATGAATATGTTCTCTAGATAAGGCCCAAGTCAATAAAGGTAATGATAAAAACTGATTGCATTTGCATATTTTAGTAAAGGATGGATGAATTCAATGATCTTCTTTATCATTTATTGGACACACAATCTGGCTTGAGGAGTAGTTCATGTGCATGATTCATCTCACGGATATGCATTTTTATGGTCTGAAGGTAAGAAGAATAAATTTGATTATACACAATCACTCGAAACTTTAAACAAATGTTAATAGATCCACAGGAAAAATGATAAATAGATTGAATAGTTAAAATGAACCTTGGTAGAAAAGGTGTGCATCTGTA
>CM031239.1:699248770-699360753 GCA_018340775.1 Taxus wallichiana var. yunnanensis
ATCTAGAATGCTTCCACCTATGAGTCTTCAACATGTGCCCATAAAGTAGATGACCCAAAATCTCCTCTAGAGGAAAATATGATGTTCTTTGGCATGGAGGAATTCTTTAAAATCAACCAAGTTACATAAGATACAAATAGACCATGCACCCAAGTTGCGAACAACACAAGATATAAGAAGAAGATGTTAGATTCGGATGCGTAGGTCCCACTTCTAGCAACACAAGTAGACCCTTAAAAGGAGAAATATGCATAAAAGGCATCCTATAGTAAAATTTCTCTAGTCCCTATGCAGAGACCCCACACAAATATCCTTTTAAAGCAGCGCACACCTCTCCTTTGGTAGGTCAAGCCTATGTTCTAGATAAAGTCTAGGATTACATACTGAACAATCAAGAAGGGATGTTTTTCCCCAAATGCATAAGACAAGGGCCTTCCATTTAGCATTGTTTACCGAGGATGAAGAGAAAAAACATAAATGTCATAATGTGGGATGCCCTAACGATTCCATTTCAACAACATCTGTTGCATGAAGCTTTGGCACAACTCTCGTGCAAATTGATCCGGTGTGTAGAAGCCACATGCTTCTTTCAATTTCTACAAAGAAGAGGAGAAAAAAGTAAGTAAATTTTCAAAACCCAACCCTTCTACATGTCCTTGATCATAGGAAAACACCTAGTGCATAATTTCATGATTGAATCACGTGCTTAGTACTTGTCATGCCTAAGAAAATAACGATGTCTTAGGTCCGAAATACAACCCTTTTTTAAACGAGTCTCAGAACTTGATGGTTCAACTATCACCACTTTAGGATTCATCAATGATCTTGAGTTAGCCTCCATGCATGCCCAAGCCTAAACATTACTCAAGATGTGTCAAGCATTGACCTACCCCCTTTGTTTTCCCTATGCCTATCAAGAGACTTCACCGCTAAAGTGGGAGGTTACTTGTCTTCTCGATTGGTCTCATATGTTACTAAAGACAAGGTATGGTACCCGATTTACCATACAAGTTGAGATTATATTTTCCTATCATGTAGAGTCATATGTCCCATCCCTCTTTTAAGCCAACTATTTAATCCAAGAAGAACAAGCTTGAGCTTCTGAAGAGAAATATCTTCCACCCTCTCCTGTTCCCGACCTAGTACTTGATACATGGGCTGAGAAACACCATAAATTTTATCCATACAATGAATAACTAGAAGCTTATGAAAATGGGCTTGGTACTTATTACATTCTAGAAGAAGAAGCTTGCTATGCTAATGTGCGCTTAAGAAAAACAAAGTAAAACCTAGTCTGTGGAAGCTTTCCTTTGATGGATCCGAAGTAGAAACGACACGGGATCAAGAGTGGTTCTCATTTCCCCCTAGGAATGAGACATTATTCTACATCAGAAGGCTACAATTTACATGTTCTAATAATGTGGAAGAGTATGATTTGTTGGTGCATGGTCTATTGATTCTTGAAAAGAAGAAAATTAAGGCGTTGTGGATCTTTTTGGGACACATAATTTTTATCCACCAGGTTACCAAAAAATGCCAGACAAAGAATAAGCTTCTCAAAGCTTATAAGCATAGATTTGGGACCTCCTTGAGATCTTTGATGCTCTAAATCACGTAGGTGGTGCCTTGCAAAATGAATAAGGAAGGCTGATAAAATGGCTTTGTCAAAGGAAACACCCATCACATCAAGATGGTGATCGAGACCATCCATTCTAGACAACAATACCAAATGATAAGTGATTGAAAAGTTGACGTGTATATTTTCCATTTTATCTATAATGAAGTTGAGTTCTCGTTAAGCATGTAAGCTGACTTGCATGACAACTATGGTGACCATGTGATATAAGCTAAAGACAAAAAAGTTTCCTAAAGGTCTGGCCACCTTAGAGAAATTTTTAGCCTTGATGATGAGTTCAAAGGGTGAAGAAAAGCACATGGGTGCCATGCAAGAAGACTACTTTGCAGTCACTATTGCATGTGGAAAAGAGTTTCTACTCGGTAAAGCTTGTCGCATGAAGAGAAACATGCCTTCATATCTCTCTATCAAAAATACAGTGATATCTTCTCATGGGATTTTGAAGACCTCAAAGGTTTTGATCCAGTGTTTCTCAACACTCCATTGACCTTGATCCTAGTATCAAGCCTCATCGGACAGAAGCGGCTAGTGAATCCAAAGATAGAGCCCTCATGAGAAATGAATTATCCAAACTCATTCGGGAAAAAAATATTTTTCTTATCAAATACTCTACATGTGTCACAAATCAGTTCCAGTGTGCATAAGAATGGTGAAATCAGACTTTGTGTTGATTTCAGAGATTTGAATAAGGAATATCTAAAGGATCATTATCCTTTTCCTTTAATGGAGTAGATTCCACAGATCGTGGCTAGTGCGCAGAGATTATCCATGCCCGAGATGGATATTTAGGTTTTAATCAGATCCGGGTCAAGGAACATGATCAATTCAAAATGACATTTTCAACCAAGTTGGGAACATATACATATCAAAAATTCCCTTTGGTCTATCAAATGCGGGTGCCACATTTCACACACCATGGATATTTCCTGTAAAGGATACATTGATGACTTCATCTTGGTTTACCTTGATGATATAACTTATTTCTCAAAGCAAAGCATGGATCACATAGTGCACCTGAAGAAGGTCTTTGAGAGATGTAGATAATTTGGGGTGTCTCTTAACCCCAAGAAGTACGATCTTGCGTGGCGCGGGAAATATCTTAGGCCATGTGGTTTCAAAGGATGGCATCGCAATTAATCCTGAGTGTGTTTCAACCATCCTATCTCTTTCCCTTTCGACATACAAAAAGGCCATGTAGTCCTTCCTTGGAAAGATTAATTTTGTTAGGCATTTTATCATTAACTTTGTGGGATTGGTTTGTCCCATCACCTTGATGCTCAAGAAGGACATAGTCTTTAGATGTACAACTTAAAGAAAATGAAATATTCAATAAAATCAAGGAGAAATTACTTACGCGCCAACATTCATCAACCCAAATTACTCAAATTATTTCATCCTTTATGATTTTCACGCTGAATGCAAGTGTTGCTGTCCTAAAACAAAAGAAAATAACAAGGGCTTGGAACAACCAGGGGGCTTTCTTCATCCAAAAGTTGAAGGATTATGAATTAAGATACATTCACATGGAGAAACGAGGTCTTTGCCATCATGCACGCACTTAAGAAATTAAAAATTATGCTCACCACCAATCATATCAAGGTGTTAGTATCCCACTCTTGATCAGAGACTTCATCATGGGAGCAAAAATCAATGAGAAAAGAGACATGATAGGTGACAAAATCATGGAGTATGATGTGACTATTAAAGCCAAAAAGCTAGTAAGAGGTAGTGCGCTCTGTTGGAAAATTATTGAGGATGCACGGAGAGTGAACACAGAGGCTTCATTGTTCCTAGATGAGGACCTCCCATGCATAGAAATTGAGCAGAATATAGACCACGGTGTGATTGAATTGATGAAGGACAAGATCACATTACTTTCTAAGGGCACATACCCTCCTAGTTTAAACAAAGCAAAGAGAATACATTTGAGGTTACAATATATCCCTTATGTGTTGATTAATGGAATTCTCTTTAAAAGGAATCTTGATGGTGTGTTGTTAAGATGTATCAATGATGGACAAACTGAAAAGTGTTAGCATAATTTAACGATGGATTCTCAGTGGACACTTCTCTACCAAAACGACAATGATGAAAATCATAATGAAGAGGTATCTTTTGGCCTAACTTGTTTAAAAATACACACAGGTGGGTCACAAAATGAAAGGAGTTCACTTTCTTTGTAGGAAATAAAATATTGGCGTTGCTTCCCTCCGTGACCAATATAGGAAGATCAACCTTTTGCCTGATGGGGTCTCAAATTTATAGGCATAATCAACCCATTTTCAATTACTAGACATAAGTGGGTGTTGATAGCTTTAGATTACTTTACCAAATGGATAGAATATATCACACTCAAGGAAGCAACGAGTAAGTCATCCTTGACTTTCTCAAAGGTATAGTCACAAAGTTTGGCGTTCCTCGAAAGCCATTATCTCTCGATAATGCAAAAGCCTTCCTTGGTACCAAACCAATTCAGATTGGGCTCTAAGTATGGGAATTTAACTAAATAATTTTCTAACTATTACCCTCAAGGCTACGGTCTAGTAGAATCAACAAATAAAAACCCGATCGAAAACATGAAGCACAAAATGAACATCAGCCAAAAATAGTGGCATATAAAGGTCTCATGCACGCTCTGGGTAGATAGAATAATAGTCAAAAAGGAAATAGGAACTTCACCTTACAAGCTTGTCTATGGTAAGGAGGATACCCTTCCTTTGACACTAGAGTTGAACTCATTAGCGCTTGCCCAACATTTGGAATTTGAAGGAATGGACCAGAGAGAAATCAAAATGGCGAGCTGGTTCATCTTCAAGAGTTAAGGAACTCTACCATGATCAAGTAGTGGAACCACATAAACAAGCAATAAAGAAATGGTTTGATAGAAAGGCTAAGCCTCGATCTTTTAAGCTTGGGGACTTGGTGTTAAAATGGGATGTTGTGAGAGCTAAACTAGGGTTTCATTAAAAATTTGTTGCACTTTGGAGTGGGCCATACATAATAAATTCTGCCAAAGAGGCTAACTCTTTCCAGCTTAACTCATCTTGATGGAGGTGCACTACAAATCCCTTAGTAAATGGGATCTATCTCAAACCCTTCCATTAGGTTTCCTAAATAATGTTGTATATATTAGAGTAATTTCAATTCCTCCAAGTGTGATGCGTGCACATAGTCTGCTTTTGAACATAGTTCTCTCTTCTCGCGTGCTTCTTGCGTGTGCTCTTCCATTGCTTCTAAAATACATAACTTCCACCATCAGTTGTAGGATTTAAAAAAGTCAAGAAATAATCTTCAAATGACTACGAGGGGACCCGAGTTTCACGATTACATGAGCAGAATCCATGCCCAATGGATGTTCTAGGCTACCGATCTTCTTCATCTAGTAGGAAGATGTCCCCAAAAGTCACCAAAACTATTATGAAAATAAATTTCCTAGTTATTTAGGTAGCTTATATACACATTCTAGCTCTTAGTCACTCATTATAAGGCTATGCATGCTCAAGCTTACTTGGGACATTCCCTTGGTCATAGTTTCCATGTGTGCCCATTTCCTTCCTCTCATTCAACTTTCCCTTTGCACCCACATTCTACGCATTCACCTTCTTCCTAATCAACTTCTTCCCTTCCCACACACCAAACCTATTTCTTTGTGATGGTTACACCTTGACGATGCATTCTCTACACACCATTTTGCCTCTTTTCCCTACACACATCGCATTGCATGTTCCTTTGTGCCTTCCTTTATTTTCTTCCCGCGCTCTTCATTCACATCATTATGTGTTGGTCCATCTTATTTCATGCTTAAGTGTGCCACACATAATCATTCAAGATGTGCCAATAGGGCGTCGAATCCTTACAACAAACCATTAGGTGACACGTGGTAGAAACAAAAAATAGTTACACAATTGGCCATATTTTCAGCCAATCTGCGTGTGCCATGTGTCTTTCATACACCGACAACTCTAACATTTTCCGATAGATGTATCTTCTACTATAGAGCTCGATTGATGTGTTCTTGGACTTGTCAAAGATCTGCTTTGACATCGTGTACAGTGCTAGATATTCAAATTCAAATTTTTGGCAAGTCATGCAGTAAGTGAGAAATGGGAAAATGTCTCTATGAGAATTAATGAGAAGATCCGATTGCTCCAACCACCTGATTTGATATGATCTGCTATCCTTCCTTCTTGAACACACCAAATAGGCTTGTGGAAGTGCATCTAATAGATTAGCGGGAGGATTTACAGAAATTGAATGCCTTTTGTTGGTGGTTGTATTTGAAAATCGGAGTTTCCCTCCTCTCTTGTCTTCTTCTTTGACAAATTTATCTATAAGTGTAAGAGTTATTCTCATTTGTAATTTTGGACACTCTATATCCTTACACATTCTACTAAGGACATAATATTTTCTATATTTTGAGTTCTGAGACCTCTAGATCTAGATATCGCATGTGGATATCACCTCCTTATCATCAATACTATTTTGTGAATTTTGGAAGTAATAGAAGCATTATTTTTAATATGTCCTAACATGTTTGCATTCCTTCTTATTGCCTTTTCTTTTGCGTTGTGTGTGCTGGTTGTGCTATTTCAGGTCCCCTTGCAGTTCCATATTTAGTTGTGTTCCATGAGAACGATTTGGTGAATACGTGTTTCATTATGCTTACTCATACCTAGCCTCCTTTCACGTATTTACTTTTATTCTCACCGAGAAAGATAGTGTTCATCCCTCTTTTATGGTTTTATCATCTTTTAGTGTAGTTTCATTTCATGTTATCCTTCTATCCATGGTCCCTTGGCATCATTATCTTAGTTTTCCTTCCAACACTAGGAGTAGTAGTAGTAGTAGAAATAGATAAAGGAACCGGCCTTCTCTGAGATCCATTCCAAGTGCACAAGGTCCTGAAACTTGGGGATGGTTCCATTATGGTCTCAAAACCTTGACCCTTGAGATCTCGAGACGTGGGTGCATGTTTGAGAAACCAATAGTGTGTACAAAAGTGGATGTCCCTAAGAGCTGCCTGTTGGACTTATACGAGTCTGCGCGCAAAGCATCCATACTACGTGTATCAATATGTGTAGAGTATTTGATCAAAACTAGAAGGAAAGTAAACACACATGTGTGTGTATAAATATAATCACATAAAAAATATATGTCTAGCATGTATAAAAAGTGTACATGTAAGCATAAGTAAGCAATAGTAAATGTGGCCAAGATATGTAGTATCTTTGTGGAGGTGTGAGATGGAATGAAATGAATTGTGAGAGAGATAACATAAAAATGAGTATGCATGTGATGAGTTTCATGCATACATTCCCCCTCGATAGTCAATAATGAACCATAGAACAAGAGTGCATCATTAGGAAGTGGTCTGAATTATGAGCTAAAAGATGTGATTGTGAAAGCGTAGAGTGTAGAGTGTGTGTGTGAATGAGTGAGTGTGGTGATGTTAAATTTATATTGAAACCCTCGGTAGTAGAGTATGAACCATGGAACTAGATTTCATCATAGGATAATGAGCATATCTTATAAAAGTATATGCAAGAAAGATATGTCATGAATGCCTTTGAGTGTGAAATGTGTAGTGTGTATGATGCATAATAGAGGCTATGAGAAATAGATGTGATGATGTGTGTAGTGTGTAGTGTGTGAGGTTCATGTCTTTGGTATGCCCTCAATAGTCAAGTGTGAACTATATTATGGGAGTGCATCATCAGGAAATTGTTTGAACATTACATTAGAAAGATATGATCGTTAAAGCATAGAGTGTAATGAGTGAGTGATTGAGCGAGTGTGGTACGATTCATTTCAAATTTTTACCCTCAAGTCAAGTATGAACCATGGAACTATAGTGCATCATAAGGTAGTGTGTTGTATTGAATGTGCGTGAGAGATATGTGTTGTAAATGTGTTGAGTGTGTAGTGTGTAATGTGATAATGTGAGGTTCATGAATGTAGTGAATCCTAAACAATCGATTGTGAACCATAGCACAAGAGTGTGTCATCAAGTAATGATGATACACATGTATCAAGTGGTTTGTATTGATACTTAGGAGATATTAGAAACTAAGCACATTGTCAAGTGCATGGGATAATAGAGACATTTGATAGAAATCTAAGGGGGAGAAGCTATGATTCCCCCAAGTATGTAAGTTGTGGAGATCACGGTAGATGATACTAAGGGGATTAATGTAAGGAGTAGTTTCCTTGAAAAAAATTATTTGTTGCGGAAATGAAGGTGGTGGAGGTATCTTGAATGGTGGAAGTTGAAAGAGGTTAGTGATAGTTTGTTGATATTTCTTAGCAAGTGGTTATTTATTTGGGATTGGCAACACCATATAATACTTTAGAGGAGGAGGAGTGAGACCGATTTTGAGAGGAGGTTACGTAGCTTGACTTGATGATGATGTAGATGACTTAGTAGGATGAGGTGATGGAAGACAAACCTTGAGAGGTGATTGTTTAGTTGGAATGATTTGTATAGGTAGTTTGACCGACCAAATAAGGCATATTAGAAGTGGTGGCATGATGCTCATTAGACATAGAAGGAGTAGATTTAGGAGCCCATTTGGATGTAGAATTTGTAGATGGGAATGCAAAAGAATGTTGTGCAGTGAATGAGATAAATCCTTGATGCTCAAGATGCTTGATTCTTCATTGTAAAGCATAACATTCATTGTCATTATGTCCATTTAATCGATGATAATTGCAAATATCAACGACCTTCATATTTTTCAATATGCTAAGGAGGATATCAATGTGTAGATGGAAAAGTGATTAATTGATGACTAAGGAGATCAATAAGAATATCATGTTTCTTAATAGTGTGATCAAATGTGAGAGGCTATGGTAATGGAAAGACTTGAGGCTCATTGATATGAGCACACATATAAGACATAGAAAATGGATGAAATATAGTAGAGGAATGAGCACGAGAAATTTCCTTAAGATGTTGGATTTTAGATTTAAAAGATGTAATCATGGATTCCATATCCTGAAATTGGTCTTGAAATAAAGAATGTAAAACTTAAAATGATGATAATATAGGTTGATAGCAATTAAAACCAAGAGAGTCATCAGAAATACGATTGAAGATAACACTAATTTGAGCATGTGGTGTATCGCTTAGGAAGATATATAGTGTTTAGGGATTTTAGAAGAATATATTTTCAAGATGGGTGCATTTAAAGAAATTGATGCAAGGAGACTTGAGAGACATTATGAGCCATAATAGAATAATGATGAGGATCCAAGCATATTCAAATGGGATGGGTTCACCAAATGATTGAGTAATTTATTTAAATGAATAAATGCTATATATAAATATGTAACAACACTATGATATAAATAATTAAGTACAAAATTAACCCAAGAAAATAAGAAATTAAGTTTGAAACCTTAGTTGTAAAGGAGAGATAAAAAGACTTAGTTTATTTGAAAATAATCCTAGACTCTGCTAAGATGATAAATTGATGAACATGAGGAGGGGAAGTGTCACACCAAAGCCTAGAAAAATGTAGAAAGTCTCGAATAAGCTAGACTCAACACTTGAAATGGGTTAGGGGTACTTAGGGTGTTGTAGACCTCTTATAGGTGCATGTGACTACTCAAAACCTTAGAAAACCAGCTTTGGAGGGTCATGAGGTGTTGATGTCTATCAATAGTATGTCATATCAATTTCCACAGATGTCATTGTAACATGCAATGAAGAAACGACACCTTGTAAAACCCAAAACATATCAAATACTAAAAATAAAGTAATGCAAATGAGGGGTCAAACTATCCTTGGATGTCAAACAAGTTAACTAATGATCGAGTTCTACACTACATCTCAGACCCAATGTAGTTCTATGTGTGTGTGTGTGTGTGTGTGTGAAATCATGCCCCAGAGATGGCCCTTGCACATGTCACACTTGATAACAAGAAATTAGCTAGATGTAAATGATGTAAATAGATGTGTGCATGAAAGAATAAAATTCCCCTCATATGAAGTGTATGTAGAAAAATTCAGTCCCTTGCCCTTGTGTGGATGCTTAGATGATGTTTAAATTCTCGAATAATTATTTTGGATGCAATTCTTAGTGTTTGGTCCTTTATTATGGTAACATAACTTTATATTTATATGATTCCCTTTCTTGAATTTCATAATTAACCACAAAAGGTTGACTACCAAAAATATAAGAATCCTAAATGGCTAGAAAAGACCCAAAATATGTGAGAAAAGTAAAAAGAGGTTAGGGAACCCGGAGGGGGATGGGGGTGCTTGCAGCAGACGTCTGGGCTATTAAGGGCGCCCGGTGTCAGATTGAGAAATGTTAGAGTATGAAAAGTTAGAATGGGCTAAAAGGAGTGTAAGATCAACAAAGGAAACAAAAAGAAAGAAAAGGTGGCTAAAGACATGGGGCAATTAGTACCTTTCTTACTTGGAAATCATTTGAATAATAGTATGTGATCGGGACTAGATAGATACCCAAAGTGCGTTATTTAGTCCCTAAACTTAGTAGTTCTGGAAATTTCACACCATATTTTTCAAGAGATTTCAAAGTGTCCTCATTTAACGAGAAGGGATCTTCTACGTCTTTCCTAAAAACTCCTCAAATGGCTTCAAAAGGTCATCCACCGATGAATTCTTACTTACTAGAGGTGCTTATAAGTTTTTGCACTCTATTTTTATGTTTCCCATAATTTGTGAAGTGATATATTCAAAAGAGTCAAGATCCTCGAGAATCATTGTTCATCATTTAGTATCCACAATCAACGCTCGAGACTAAATTGGGGACATATTCTTAATTATATAATTGAACACATTTTTCCCACCAACACGAGAGAGTCAAGGTTACCCATTTCTATCACCAATGGAAACACTTGGTTCCACCGAGCCTTTTATTTTTCAATTCCACCTTTTTCATCTTTACATTTGCAGCGGTGGAAATAAAAAACTAAAAAGTGAAAGGATATTGGGAAACAAATTTCTTCCCTTTTCAAGGATCTTATCAATTCATAGATCATTGGCCATTCCCTACATCTTTATGAAATTGAGATTTTCTATTGTTGTGGGGTCAAAGTTGCTGATTAGGGTAACATGTTTGATAGGGAGAGATGGAACGACACTAGGATCCATGAATGACTAAACATAGGAAGTGAGAGTTTTCACATGTTCTTCCAACTATTCAATCTTCTCTCTATACTCTTCATTCATTTCTAAGAGACAAGCAATAAAATATTTAAAAATGTGCATCCCCTTCATGTTTCGTTGGACCCAAAGGACTTATTGTCATCTCATAATCTACCTCGATTATATCTTCAATCGAATTGCCACATCTAGTTGAGCAACTTCTACATATTTATTACTAGAAACACCATTGAAAAAGTGAGAAGTTACTTGGGATTTATTACCTCATTTGTTTTCATAATCTATCTATTATTATTCTGATAAGTTACTTCTACTTGTTACAATGTTTGAGCCTCACTTCGATCAATTATTAGATCCATGGGAAGATCTCTATTGTGGAAGGTTCAACACTATGTAGGATTACATTCTCAAAGTTCACGATGAGGGACTACATCCTGTACTTGATGAGTTGACTTCGCATCAACGTAAGAAATACTTGGAGATTAATGTGGAACTAGAGTTTAGGAAGGATTAATTTCTCCTTACTCAAGATCCTTGATGAGGTCCTTAGTGAATTTTTCTTTATTTTGAAATCTCATGTAGTGAGGGCCTTTAGTATCCATTATTTTCCTTTTTCAGGCTCCCTGAATGATTGTAGCTCTTGGTTCTCTCTCTAAACATGAAAATATGAGAGATGAGATGATTTCCTTGAGAGGGTGTGAAGACCAACAAATTCTTTGAATGTAACCCTCTTTTTCGAACCAATCTTCAGACCTCTAGACCACCATTACATCTCTCTTGTTGATATCACCCGATTCACAAACACTTGATTAGATCAGTAGAAGAGGTGAATACTTTACCTCTTGATATTATGGATCAAACAAATCAGTTCCATCATCTTCCAAACCTTTTGTGAACCAATAAAAACTTAACCTCTTCATTTCGTCAACATGAATTCACATATGATCCATTTTTCTTACCTCAAAATCATCTAGGTAATTTACCCAATAATATTCAATTTGGGGACTATGGTACAATTCAAGGAGATTGATTTTTTTATCCTAAGGGAGGAATTTAAAGCTTCAAGATTCAAGGAATCAACAACACTTTTGCATGAATAAAATACCAAGAAAAATTGGAAAGGACACACCTTTTTTGTGGTTCTTAAACTGTTGTGGACTTGAGAAAGATGGCCACATAACTCAAATGCCACTATTTTTTTGCTAAGATACCTAGGATGTTTTGAGGAGAAATATCGAATCCTAAAACCTTAATATAGGAAAAAGTGGAGAAATGAGTGAAGTAACATCCATATCTATTGATCAATGTTGCGAAAGCTTCTAAAGATAACCTTGATTCCGAAGTTGTCTTCAGAAGCAGGATAATGAACATGGTGAATACATCATTCAACCTAGAAAAATCATGATTTCTCTCCTTGATATTGATTTGAGGATACCTTTATTAAGCCAATGCCTTTTGAGAAACATTTTGAGAAATATTTAGGCCTTTGAATGGTCTCATCTTTGGAGAGAGCATACACTAGGTCACCGTGAAATTTCTTGTAGCTAACAACCGGAAAAAATGATGGTGAATGTTGTTAGTTACGATTTGTCCCCAATGTACTATGTGGTTCCCCTTAGTGGAAACAAAGATGAATTGGTCCATTTAGTCTAGAAAGTCCTTCATTGTCTCCTCACCCATTACCCTGCTTAACAAAATGATTGCATCCAAGTAACCCTCATAAAACTCACTTCTTGATAGAATCTTCAACACATGAGAGGGTTTCCTACCTTGTTTCAACCATGATCCTAGTGTGAGGCCCTAGAGGTAAGATTTAGTCTTCGACCACTTGTGAGATGCAAACTCTTTTGAGATTATTATTGTGATGTTGCTAGTTGGAATCTACATGCACCTTTGCCACATGCCTTTAGGAGCGAACACTATGATGATGGAGTTTTCATCCAATTTTACTAATATGGAATCTAGTTCATATCATTGAAAACATGCTAGCACCAATTATGTACTATGTACTAACAAAGGATGGCCTCCTTCTATAAACAACCCACTCACGAAAATATTCTCTTGAACAAGCTCTCTTGGTCCTCAGAATCCTTTTTTTTTGGGTTCTTTCGGTCCATGTGAGTGACATCACTATTACCCAAACCTAGATACTTAGTAAACGGGGTTAAAATAGGTCCCATAATAGATATTTTTAACTTCATGTTTTAAAAATCAACAATATAAGTGAAAAGCGGAGCCGATGAAATTTTTTTACGCTAGAATCTAAAACTTTATATTTTTAGCATGTGGGGTCGGGAGATATTATTTTGAGAATATTTGATGATTTTACACAATATTTGTTCCATGAAGCCCCTAATCCACTTAGGTTCTTTGCTATTATGATTTTATTTTTAAAAAAATTTCTATTTTAGGACGTATGTTTTTTTCAAACTATTATTTTTAGTTGGTGTTTCTCATTGTTTCTAGATGTTGTGAATGTTGAGGGCTTACAATTTTAGGAAACTTACTAGTTTTAGAACTTCACTACTAAGAGCATGTGATATTTTTAGTAAGTGAATTTACCTGTTTAGAATGATATGAAACCACCATCATTTTCTTTTGTTTTTCACCAAGATCTCGTGCTTCAATTTTCACTATTTTTCACCCACTTTAGAACTCTTAGAAATTAAAAAAGAAACTTTTTATTGTTTAGATTTAAGATTTATGTATCAAAAACTATGCATCATAGGGTATTTAACTTTAATCTTCCCAAAATCATTTTGGAGAAGAGAAATCTAATAAATTTTTAGTGCAATAATATTTTTGATTAATGAGATATTAGAAAAACTTAGTTTTGGAGGTTATGGCTGTTCTATAGAAATTTTCTAGAATGTCTTTTAAAATTTGACATTTTTAAAGGTTTTTAGTAGAAATAATGGTGGATGGTATAAGTTTGTGGAGAAAATGGTTCAAAAATAAGTTATATTTCACTTTTATGATGTCCCATTGAGGATAGATCAAATCCAAGTTAAAGGTGAGTTTTAATGAGGTTTAAATATGGTATCCATGGTGACTTGGGGACACAAGGAAAATGGGGATCCCAAGTGCACATTGGATCAAGAAAATACAGAAGTGGTAGCATGGGAGTGAGGGTGAGTTAGATGGAGGAGTTAGGAAGACACCTACTGCATAGAGGCGTGAGAGGTCAAATGGTGATCAAAGTGCTAGTACTTGGGCTTAGAGTGCGAGTTTCTTGTCCCCTATATCCCCTTAGAAAATAGGGACACAATATTTTCCCATGAAGGATATTGGATGAAAGTGGAAGTAAGGGGGATGAGTGGTTAAGATTGAGAAATGAAAAGAAAGCATGTGGAGCTTGGAGAAGGTCATCTCGAGTGATTGAGGGATAATAATGGGCCCGAGGAACACTTTATTGATACGTAAATGATAATTAACCCCTATTGTTTTGTTTGTTTTCAAAATATTCTTATAATTTATTATCTTTGATGATTTATGTGAAATACAAATTTATTTAAAAATTAATTTTAATTGATTGAACTATTTTAAGATTATCAAAATTTAACTTCATCCACGGTTCAATCAAACCATTCGGAGTTTTCATTTTAACGATTTTTGTAAAGTGTCATAAACTGATATAAGATGAGATTGTCTGAATTTAAATTTTAATTGATTAAATGTGGAAAGTAAATCATAAGTCAAAATGTAAAATCTTAATAAGAACGACACTAGAATTATTTATGGGGTTTGAAAATTTCCTATGTCCACGGGTTCATTCAAACCAATCAATTAAAAATATCTCAACTGTAAGTATAATTAATCTCACAATAAACATTAATAGATCCAAATACTACAATATTTTGACCTCATAACTTCAAAATAATCCTGCGATGCTCAATGTTCATCCTCCACCTTCCCGAAGCACTTCAGAATCTCTTCCATTCATTCTCTATCTTTGAGAAACTTTCATGCATTCAAAACAAATTAAGAATACTCCAAAATGGAAAATTAATACATGAAATAAAAGCCTCTTGGAATTTTGGACAAATTTCTAGTTTACACTAAGTGCTAAAAATGCTCCTAGTTTTCTCAAAAACTCATTTTTTCAAATCTCCTTTGTTATGAAGAATACACACTCGAATCATTAGCTTGTATAAGAGATAGCTCGTGAATATATAGTTTTAGCTCCACCACTTAGCATAATGGTTTGGGTTTTTTTAACCAAAAGGTTAGGGGTTTAACCCCCTTAACCTCCACCCATCACATTATTTTCCACTTGGGATAATAATCCCACATTACTCGCCATAAGGTTGGCGGTGATGTTTAGATTTGTCTTGGTCATTTTCATGGTTTCCATGTTGAGGTGGCTAGTGGAATGTGGAATTGATTTGGAAAGTTATGGTGTTTTTAGGCTTGATTTGGCAAGTTGGTAGGTTGTGAAATTGATCCGGCCCAACGAGTTGGTTGAGGTGGCCACCGAGCAAAGTTGCAAAGAGTTGAGCTGCCACCGAGTGGTGTGGAGAGTTGAATTTTAAACTTATAATATGCTTTTTCAAGTTGTAAAATATTGTATGTATGATAAAAAGATAAGGTAATTACTTATAACATAACACCAAGTAGATTCAATAACCTACCTAGCTCAACAAAAACATCATGAGAAAGACATAAAAGGAAAGCTTAAACTAGTGCATAAAACATTAAAAACATCAAATGTAAACCATCCTTTGATTATTTAGATGGGATTTATATTGTAGATACTTCCTTAAGTGATTCAAAAGAAACTACACATGATCAAAGGATTTCTCTAAATAAGAGAAAGCAATTTCACCAATATGGCTTAGTTTCCATTTTTGGTTCTTCTCTTACTAATCTTAGCTAATTAGAAAAGGAAAAGTTTTTGATCAATAAACCTTCCAAGATTGAAATTATTGTATCATATGTAGATGCCTTACAAGGACATGATGTAAAAGGTGTAAAGGGGTAAGTTTATTTATATATTTTTCTAGATTGGAGAAAATTTCATCCTCATGAATGTTCTTTATATAGTGGTGTAGCGTGAGCGACACCACTTCAAAGATAATAGAAAATTACAAAAATTAAATTTTGTAATGGTAGAATAAAAATTAGTAGGATTGAGGATGCCCCCTCATATGTTGATGGGGTGGTAGAAGAGGTTGACTCCACACTTGAAAAGAAGAAGAGAAAATACCACGTGGAAAAAAACTTATAGCGTTGGCGAGATAGATGCCGATATGCCAAATATGGTTGTATGGAGGAGATGTGAGCAATGATCCCTACATACTACCATTATGGACTTTTTTTTATTAATGTCACATGATCACTATTGTCCATTGTAAGGTATGCTTTACTTATAGATCGTGTAGAAGAGAGAAGGAGCACATTGACGGGAAGAAGGATTCTAACCTAGATTAGTTATCTATTTTTCAAATCAATTGATTAGAAATGGATCTCCGGCCTCTTCGTGCGGAAGAAATGGATGGGGGAAGAAAATGATAGGTAGAAAGTGAATTAGAATGGAAGATAGGACATATGAGGAAGGGAAGATTACGACATAGCTGACGTACCATCCTAGCTTGGAAGTAGATTTGTATTTTTTTGATATAAGCACGCAATCAAAAGGGACACCTTTTGTAGAATGACATGAAATTTATCCATGTTTTTGATCATGGATTATTGTTGACTTTGATTCTTATATGATGCATGATGATTATTAGAGACACTTTATATGTTGATGATGTTATACTTGTTGGACATGGTTATATGATGGATGTTGTTCGACTTGTGATATTTGGATATTGTGAGTAGCCCTAGAAATGGAAAATTATTGGATGATGATATAGTTGTTGATAAAACTATAATGATATTGTTAGATTGCTTTGATGTTGTTGTGATTCATATATCTAGATGATTTTGGAAATTTAATTATATTTATATTATTTTGGATGTTCTGATATGGCCATGAGGCCGAAGGAGGTATTTGTGTTTTGCAGGTTAAAATATCACAACAAACATCGGGGGATTGGAGACCAACCACATTGGAATTCTAGATGAATTCAACAAGGTCACCATGGCAACTAGTTTTGTTTGTGTGTGTGTTTGTTAGTGTTAGGGATTCCCATGGGGGATCACCTTTAAATGTGACCAAGGGATTTTATGTTTTTCTTTTATTTTTGGTCCCTTTTGTTTAATTTTTGCATGTGTTTATTTTGTGGTGCACTTACCCCTTTCATTATTTATTTAATGGTGTGTAAATATTGTGAGTAATCATATTGTTTAGTTAATTAATTAAAAGATGTCATAAGAATGTAATTAATAGAGTTGTTGGCCATGTTTTAAAGTGTTGTAAGAATGTGTAAGTAATGTGTAAGTGACCTTGTAAGTGATGTGTAAGTTAACTTTTGAGTGTGAAACACTCCACCTTCTTGGAAATTCAAATTTGTCCTTGGAGGCTGATTTTGGAGGCTTGTGGGACAAGTTAAACTTGTCCCATACCTCTTAAATTTACATACCAACCTTGCCTATGGTTGGAGGGTTAAATTTAGACCTTTTTATGCATTTTTACAAGTCAAGTTGAATGTTGTAATTGCACTTTTCTTACATAATTTAATTTCAGTCCTTATGGGGTATGGACTTGTTTGAGTGTGTAAGTAAATCTTGTCATATTATTCACCCACCTATTTATTATGCATTGGAGAATGAAGTTGACTTTGTGTTTGGGGTTGAGGATGTGTGATGTGGCATCCTACATGGATCCACCTCATCCTCTTCTCTTCCCTCTTCTATAAAATTTGAATTTCTTGCCTTGTTTTGGGTTGCTTCACTTTTGGGAGACTTCATTTTGGGTGAATTTTCTTGTTGTTTTGGGAGCTCTTGCTTGGAGAAGTTTTTGGAAGATTGTTGCATGCTTGTGTTGGGTTGATTTTTGGATTGCTTGCATTGGAAGGAGCTTGTTGTTTTGAACTAGGAACAACTCCATCATGGAGAGGTAAGAGCTTGGCTCTTGAAATGCTCTTCTTTTATTTATGTAAATGTTCTTGTGTGAATGTTTTGGTATATATTGTGGGTTGTTGGGTAGATGGCCTAGGAATGGTGTAGGAGAAGACTATGGGGTTATTTTTGTGGGAGGCACAAGTGGTTTTAGGGAGGTATAAGGGTGGAGGGAGTTGGGAATTTGGGTTCCACCTTACAAAGAAATAGCTTGCATTTCTTTACTCATTATGGGGTGCCATAAGAGGTTGGGGAGATATAAGAAAATGTGAGGAATAAGGGGTACTTGGGGGAGGCATAAGGGCATGACAGGGTTTGAAATGATATTCATATATATATATATATATATATATATATATATATGGGTTGTACTCAGGTGGTGATACCCATTTTTCCCCTTTGGGAGGCATAAGCAAAAGCATCCCCCATAGCTTCTTTCTCCTTTGGCTTGCTTGATGAAGCCTTTGTATTTTTTCATGTCATGTTTAATGTAGTTGTAAAACTACATTTTTGTTTTGGACTTGTGTTTTTTGTGAAAATGTTGTGTGTATGTTTTGTGGAAGCTTGTTTGTTGCCATGAGTTGGATCACATCTTCTATTGCATTGTGGTTGGGGCTCGGGGGCCAATGAAGAAGGATGGCTTCTCCTCTTCATTGGATGTCTTGGTTGGGTGGAGAGCGTTGCCTTTCCCCTACTCTGTTGTGATCAAATTGAAGAATGAGAAGAATGCATGTTGTTGTTCTGAGCTGAGAAAAGATAGTTTGACAGTCCCTTGTGAAATGAAATCTCATTGTAACCTTCCCACTTGAAGTGGATGATCTTGTAAATGTTTGTAATGGAAAGATGTTGTATAGATTTGCAAGTGAAATTTGAAATGTAAAAGAGTTATACTCTTGTATTCTGTTTAGAAAGAATGTGAAAGAATGATACGTGTTTGGTATACTTGTATTTTGTAATCAAATGGAAAGGAAGTTGTAAGAGTTCATTTGAATTAATGAAAATGGTTTTGTCTTGTCCATATGATGTTATTCCATTGGAAATCTTGTGTTTGCATACTCTATGAAATCTCTGTTTGAAAAGTGGTAAAGTGGAACACGTGAAAAGAAAATGTATTGTCTGCCCTATATACAATAAATGATTTTGGAAGAAATGAAAGAAGGAAGTTGTAAGTTGTCTTTTGGAATCAATAAATGAATGTAATGCTTTTCTCAAATTGCATTGTTGTATTGAATCTGATCATATCAATGTATTGAAATCTCTGTTTGAAAGGAAGAAATGCGTGTGAGAAAAATACAATATTTTGTCTCTTTGAAATGTGAAAAAATTGAAATCAGAATTGCATTTTGGTCTTGAATGGTTTGTTTTTGAATCAACTAAAATGTGTTAGATTGGAATTGGAATGTATTCTAAATACTTGGAAGAAGAAAGTGGCAAATAGACCCATTAAAATTTGATCCTTGTTATTTGTAATTTCAAACTGCAATTATCTAAACCAAAAATGCACAGTTCGAACCTGCAACAATAAAATAACAAATTAAATGATTGAATTGAAGTAGTAGGCCCTAAACGAGTTCAAATAGACAAAAACACTTAAGGAAATATTTCAAAACTTAGCAAAATCGGGCTCAAACCGTTTTGCAGTCATTTTTCATCAAAAAATGGAAATGTTCAAATTGCAAATCAATTAGACAAATTGAACCTTGAATCCTTCCTTAAATCCATTTAAGAACAATCCTCCATGTCTATTTGACATGTTGAGAGAGGAAGAAGATCAAATTGAATAAATCTCACAAGTTAAAATTTACCAGTCACACTATAAAAGCCTATAAGCCGTTTTCTTAAAATTGACCCCTTAAACTTTATCAAAATCTAAAATTAATGATCTCTTGTAAAGAGGACATCGAGATATTTCCAGAAAGTCCTCGTTTTCCCAAAACCAGCTCTCTATCAAAAGTTATGGCCTTCTGAAGTTTTCTTCACTTGGCGTTAAAATTTTGGGAAAATTTCCTTGGCGGGCCCGCGGCCAAATTTTTCCCTTAGAGCTTAGGAAAATTTTGGGAAAATTTTCCAAATTTTCCCCCATTGCCCCCACCCGGCCATGCCAATCAATCAGAGGCTGCCACATGTGGCACCATGAGGTGTCAATGGAGGGCGGATCCCTTTTTAACTTAGCGCTTTTGAAAATTTTTGGGAAAATTTTCCAAATTTTCCCGCCATCCCGCAACCAATCAGGTGATGCCACGTGGCGTCACGAGGCATCGGCGGAGGAATGGGTCCCTTTTTTCTTTTACGTCTCGAAAATTTTTTTGAAAATTTTCCAAGTTTCCCCATTTGTCCCCCATGCCCGCCACTGCACCCAATCAGGGGCTGCCACGTGGCATCGCGAGGTGTCGGCGAGAGGCGCGGGTCTATGTACCCTCTTAGCCCTTCGGGGCGTTAAGTCAATTTTCTCCCCACCACCCCACCTTCCCCACATGTTGGCTTTAGGAGATGCCATGTGTCCTTTGTGGACTCACGGGAGCATGGGCACAAAGCCGACTTTTCACCCCATGTGGAGAATTTGCAAATGTCTCCCACCACCCCGCCTTTCCCCACTTTTCCCTGCTTGCTTAGGGAGTGCCATGTGTCCCTTGTGGACTTGCGGACCCATGGGAGCATGGGCGCAAATGTGATTTTTTCCCCGTGGGAAAATTTTTTTTTTCAAAGTCTCCCCACGGCCCGCTAACCCGCCCTTTGGGAAAATTTTCACCCCTGGGCCCGAGCCCGCTCTTGGGGAAAATTTTCACCCCAAGGCCCGCCGGCCCATAACTTGAAAAATATGAGGAGTTAGGAGGACTTATTTATATCAATGGAAAGGTGAGGAAATTTCCTATCCAATGGGAGTGATTTAGGAAAATTTTGAATGCGTTAAGTGTGAGAAAAATCAAGTTGAAACTTTAAGCCTGTTAGAGAGTGGGTATGGTGAGGAATTTTCCCTCTGAACCTAATTGAAACTTCTAACCCTAAATTTTGGACCTTATGACCTCTAATAATTATTAATAAAAGAAAAGTATATTCTAGTAGATTAGAATTGTTTCAAACTATTAGTGACAACTATTGTCTTGTAACTTGGTTGTAGATTCTTTTATTGTTTCTTGGGTCTCAAGTGGGTTGTTTTAGTAATTTTGGATTTGTGAAGGGTTTTCCAAAATTTTAGGATTTTTGAAAGTTTTCCAAAACTATGTTTGCAATTTTAGGAAAAACCAAGTGCCAGATTCCCCAATAAGAGAGTATAATATACAAGGGAAATTCTTGAACATGTATACAAGAATAAGATGAGCCTGAGATCAAGGCCAAGAGAGACAGTTCAATAGTATAACACACAAATAATAATGGACATGCCCAAAATATAAGGTGTCAGGAACAACAAAATCCTCCTATGGCATCGGAAACTAGTTTTCACCAAAGGATATGTTCAAAGTTCCACAATTGCGTGGTTTTTTCACATTCAAAAATTTTTATTTCTCTTTACTTCTTTTTTTTTTTTTTGAGAGGTTTGTATGCTCATGTGTAGACACACTTGAGATGCATGGAATTTATAAGATCTTGAAGTTCACCGCCATTAGGATATGCAAGTTTATAATCTCCAAAACCAATTTAGCCACCACAATGTATGGACCTTACCAGTTAGGCTCAAACTTACCTTTATTTTCACATTCCTTAGTGGTATTGAACTAATTTTCTTTAAAGAAAGAGGTCTTCCTCCTAAAATTCACGAGGATGATGCACTTTTTAGCTCTTTAAAACTCACTTCTACTACACTTTGTGATGATCCAAATCATGGAAACATTTTTAATCAATAAATTCAAGCTCATTATCCTAGACACTCTATAATCCTCGTCATTATCCGTGATAGTATCGCAAGGATATTCATAGAGAGGAATCTTAATCTCTAGTGGTATAATGACTTCATTGCCAATACAAGGAATATGGGGTTACACCTGTAGGTGTATGAATGGATGTGTGATAGGCTTAAAGGGCATTATGGATTTTTAGATGTCAATTACATCTTGTTTTACTAACCATTTTCTCCATAATCCAAATAAGAGTCTTATTAGTGGCCCAAACTTTCCCATTAGCTTGAGGGTGAGGAAATGTAAGTGATAGACCACTTTTGGTAAATTTTAAAGTGTTGGCATTGTGCCTTCACTTTATTTTTCTTGAATGATTTTCCATTGTCAAATACTGATGGCAGAAGGGATGTCATAATGGAAAAAAAAGGTCTAACTAAATGATATAATTGGTATATTGTCTCCTTCGTAGAGAATTGAAAGGGGATCAAGTAGGATACGAACCATTTTAGTTGCACATGGTTATCATAGGTTGCAAGATGGATTCTTAAAATTAATTATTATTGGATTAATCTTACGTAGTGGATAATCATTAAAGGCGTTGTATCTTTGGATTTTAATCACTTGCATGTTAAAATCATTAAAGGCAACAATATAATTAATTGGGTAAATAAAAAAATTCCCTCAATTTTTGATGAAGCGTAATTAAGAGGTGTTAAATTTTGGTATCGTGAGTGAAGGTTGCATATTTTGGTCTTAATGGGTCCTTACGCTAAATAATTAATCTTATTTTGTTAACCGAATAAAATGGTTATGTGAAGGATGAACCATGGAGAACAAACCAAATCATATTATGATGTAGGTTTGGTGGTTAATAATTTAGATGAAACTCTAATGAATCCTTCATGACACGAAACTAGAAATTTTCCTGGAGCAACTAGTTAAGTGTAAAAAATGACCACTTCATTGAAAAACAACTTGAATTGATTGGTGGCATCAACGAAAGATTCATTTGATTGTTATACTATATTTTGATGACATGTTTTGGAATGGTAAAACCAATATTAAATTAAACCCAAATAGGGTAGATAAAGTAGAAAACATGGACTGTCTACTATGGAAGAAGTGTTTGGAAAGGCCAAAAGAATATAATAGAATCTCCATTCAACTTCCAACTCAAAAAATAGTAAAAGTATACAAGAGCATTAGCTCTTCTTCACCTATAACTTTAGGAAAATTGGTGGAAATGATATGGTAGAAAATGTCGACTTTCGGATGAATACAATAGTAAAATTTGTTGTAATTTCTAGCAAAAGGAGTAGAACAATGTTACGGTGACTAAAAAAGGGAACAAGTAATTCCTAATGTGATGTCAGTACGTTATGGATTTCTTGATGTTTTATTAGTATAAAACTAGTATGATTGAGTTTGTTGTATCTAGCAACTAGATGAAAATAGAATAATAAATCTAATTTATCTATAGCATATGAAGATAAATTTGTTAAAATTTCAAACCTATGTCTATCAATGCGACATTGAGGATTGTTTAAGATTCATAATGGAATTTGGAGTTATAAGGGATTTCATTAAAGGAATCATACATAGTGATTAATAATGATTGTTCTAACGTAACTCAATGTTTTTACTGATATGAAAAACAAAAAATAAGCTGGAGGGTATGTAGAAAAAAATAAGCCTAAATGGTAAATAAGGAGAAATTTAGATGATTTAAGAGATCATTAGAAATAAATTTAGGATACAAATATTCAAGAGATAAAAATCATAGATGTATTTTAGTAAAACCAACTAGAAAAAGGAGAATCATTGGGTGCATTTCAAAGAAATTAGGAATTGTACAAGGTAAAGTCTGGAAAGACAAGTGTAATAATGAAACATAACTGTTTGGGAAGATAGGGTGGAGTTAAAAACAATGGTTTTCTTGTTTGTTTCTGCGATAATTAACTTTTTTTGCTATCTAATATGAATACTAAAAATATTATATGGTATGACTAGCTTTATAATGACAAAAATTATGTCATATTTTTAACTGTGTGATAGTTTTTGCTAGTCAAAGGCTATTACATCCAACAAATTTGAATTTCAGATCTAAAAATTTACAAGTTCTTGATAAAAATGTCAATTTTTCTCCTTATAAATTAGATATAATTTTATGTTTAATTATCCTAATTTCATTTAATGAGTGAAAATCATTGGGACAATGATTCATTAAGGGTAAAATTATGTCACATCCCACAAATTCGGTTTGTGTTATGGAAAGAATAAGTCATAAAATGGTGAATGATTTACTACGAAGGAAAGGGAATGAATCCTGTTACGTTCTTTAAATATGCATCTACCAATATGCATGTTTATCCCAAAAAAGATATACATACGTACGTGTGATTGCATTTGCAACCACACAAAGTGCTTATTGCCAAGCTTTCGTAAAAAACTTGGCATTTTTAACTATTATTTTCTTGTCTTAGTATTTGAATGTACTCACCTTCTTTGGGTATGTTGATTTTGGTACATGAGGTATTGTTTGATTCTTGTATCAACAATGAATAATTTTGTGCACCATGCTTTCTTGAATGTGATCGAGATAATTAGACACTTGCATGGTTTACTGATGCACATATTGATATTATTATTTTACATGTCTTCACTGAAAGTAATGGCTTGTAAAGAATGATTATATTTATTTATAATTGCATTATATTATTTGTTTTGATTATATAATGTGAAATTATTATTTCAACAGTAAACATTTCCTAACTACATAATTACTAAACTATCTCTCAAGGCATGCATGGTCATAAACTACAAAGTTTAAGGAAGTCTCACTCACCGCTTCAAGGATATGAAGTTTGTTAAAGTAACAATACTTATTTAATTGTTTATTGAATGGTTACAAATGAAGATAGTTGTTAATCAAACCATAACCACCTCCTTGATATTTGTCTATGGAAAGGTACCACCACTATTACTAATTTTTAGTCTTATAGCTCGAGAAAACATAATAAAGTATTTGATGATTTATCTTGTTCTATAATGATAAGTGGGAAGGCAAGGGTAAATTGCCAATATTATCACTTTATCTCAAAAACTAAGGCCATAGCCCCTATGATGGAAAGCTAACAAGAATTTATTTTTCATGATGAATTGGTATGTTTTATTGTTGTAGTCATAATGGTATTTAATCATAGCATTTCTAATAAAAACACATTAGAATATTTTATGCAAGTCTAAGGTCACCATGTAATGAGACCTTAATGTATTCTTAAGCCTAAGACCATTGATGATGGCATTGGTGTTGCTAATAAGATTATAAAGGCTATGATAATTTCTTTAGTCAAATCATTGTAGTCTATTATTTCCATTTCGAACTATTATGTGCATTTGCACCTCATTCGAGATAGATCGAATGTTCACCCGAAGTGCACGAAGCTCCCATGTCCCTAATTCATGTTGTTTTTAAGATGTTAATAAGCGAGATACATGTTGATACACTACCAAGTACTCATTCAATCATAAGAACTCATTGCATACATTCAATTGGAAACATATATAATAAGGAAATATACATATTAGATAACAATTAATATCAAGTGCACCATGTAATCACCATATCCATACACGGAAATAATCATGATCCATTAATAACAAAGTCTTACATAACAAAAGTTGAATACATCACCATAACTAGGCGTTGATACATGCACAAGTATCAAACCCTAGCACTTAGATGTAAATTTTGATCTCTAAAAAAGTATTCATGGTACCGAAAAACAATGAAACTCAATAGATATAGAGGGTGTGGACTTTCCCTTCATAGTCTATGCACTCTCAAAATAGATTGCATGCTCAAAATATCCATGCATACATTACATGTGTGCTTTACAAGACAACTAATAATAGACATTCCTATAAATAAGACTTGATTTCATCCTATTAATAGCTCATTCCATTAATGGAACTTCATCTTCATGTTTTTTTACAAAAATATCCCTTTCTTTTCAACCAATTCATCCTACTTTTATTCTTTTATTTAGCCACACTCCAACTTGATTTTCTATTTTTACCTCGTAACTCCAAAATCGGCTAAGTCATAGAATATTTCCTTCTTAGTGTGAGCCTTCGCACACAAATTTGCTAGCCCTTACACGCGTTACACACGTGCCCCACTTGCACGCTCATATCTCTCTACATGATCTTCATACTTAGCCATTTTTTCACCCAACGTTACCCCACATTAATTACAATATTGTCCTAGGAAATGGGGTTTTCCAACTTATCTCATACGGAACAATGAATAAAGAATGAAAAGAATAAGGAATGAATATATAATAATAAGGCACAAATAATAGGAGAGTATTCAAGGAATGTAGGTCTCCTCCTCAATCGATAACAAAAGCTCGTGGGTACTCTTTTTGAATCGTGCTCTCAGCTGATTTACTCATTCCATTCCACCATCCCCTTTTTCTCTATACATGGGATTTTCCCAACTATCCCTTCCATCTCTTATGGAGTCATATCTTCCCATTTATGTTTGAGCTCCTTATCACTCTGGACATGCTTGAAATCATTCCCTCCATAAATTCCATCTTTTGCACCACCAGTTACATCTAAACTCCTTTATTCTTTCATCATGTGGTTCCTACGCTACCTTAAGCACATTGCGTTTCTTCACAATCATGGCTATGTTATCCTCTCTTCCAAGCACTTCATCCTTCTTAGCTGCGAGCACTTCATTTTCTTCCTATATTGTTTGTGCCTTAAGGATTTGTTATGGATTTTGGAATTTGTTCAATGCCAACCTGCCTTCTTCAGCTTCGTCCTTCAACGTTTGTAGAATGGCTTCATACTCCATAATTTTTCATGTTATAATCTTCTTATTCTTCTCCCTTTCTTCCACATTGTATACTTGAGCTCCCCCTTACATGGTTGGCCTATCCTAAATTATAAAGTGAACTAAATCTTGTAAAAAGTGCAAGATTGATTAATATGTCTTTTATGTGCTCTCATAATATTTTGGACTTGCCTCAAAAATTGCTCCCAATGCTGATCGCAAACTCTAGGATATCCTTCTTATGCTTCTCGGCCTTGATGTGTGCCTCGATTAGTTGCTCAATTTTTATCCTTAGTTTTATTATCTTCGACAACATCACGAGTGCAACCACCTTACCCAAGTTTCTTCAAGCCACTTATGTTTCCCATATTTTTCAAGGCATTACTTTCTTGTTCATCGGTAAAATCGATTGGATTTATCATTATATGGGTCACTTGAGGTGCCTTTTTCATTTTGTGCCTTATACATGTTTTCTCGCTGACATCAAATTCAGGTTCATCCATGTGTGTCTAAATTATCCAACTCAACATCTTTCTCATATACATATTTGTTCCCTCATGGTCCATCAACTCCCACCCATATAATTGTTCATGAGAAAGTGTGCTTTGGAATCTCGCACATGATGATCTTAGTAGTGTTATTAATATACCCAAGGTCTAACATCTACAAATATTTTTCACCCCTTTTTCTACTAGTCTACCTACTTGTGGGAATATGAGTTCTCACACCTGATAACATACCTTCTCCCTTTTCTCCAAGAATATTCTGCATGTTCCCTGGACGACTCACATATACTTATCTCCTTCTCTTCATCTCCTTCGGTGGGACCTTCTTCCTTAACCTCACTAAGGAATTATTTGTCTCATGGGCCTCCTCTTCCTTGGTTCCTCCCCACCTATATTAACATCGGGATATGGCTATGTGTTATGTACATCCTTGTATCACACCCCTATTCCTCACTTTAATCATGTGTCACGAGCTTGCACCTTATCTTTTCATTTTTATATGGGCTTGGCTTTATAGGCATTGTTCTCGGTGATCTCCCTACTACCTCGGAGGGTCTTGCGCCACTATTATATGTTTTTTCTTCTAATCTTTCTCTTATATCCCTCATCAAGCATGCAACTTTGTTCCTTTTAAGGCTCCTCGGCTTCAAGATAAATTTTGACCTCTTCTTATTTCTTTCTTGGAGGAGTATCTTCACACTACCTTTTGGTACCTATAGTTGGTTGTCTTCTAATGCCTTGGTCAAGCACCTTCTGCAATGCTACCCTCATGCTCTTCATATTTTCCTTAGGATTTTCTTCCTCCTCATTCCTTAGATGGGTTACCTCACGCTCTTGTCTTATTCGACTATATGTTTACATTTAGGTAGCTCGAAGTCTGAACTCATCCTCAATGTATCTTCCCTTAACCAATTTAGGATTAAGGTAGATGTATAACTTAGTTACATCCATCTTACCAAATGATAAGGTCATAGAATTAATGATGATATCATCTGATATCATAGTCTCAATGTAGGATGACTTACCATGATACACGTAAGTATTTCAAAGTGTGTGGTAGTTGTAGTCTACATTAAACCTCATCTTCTCGTGCATCTAAAATTTGTTCACCGAGGCTTGGAAGTAGTGTGGTATGCATGCATATTGTAATTTACACCAAGAGCTCTTCTTTCCATTCTTCACGAAGAACCTCCCAATGCGAATGTTGGTATACTATAAATTATGCCATCCCCCCATACAACACCATAGGAAATTTTTTTGGTATACGACACTCATACTTGAATGCTTCATGCATTCTCCTATATCACATCTCCAATATGAGCTTATAAGCACTCGACATACCATCACATGTGTAGTCCTCAAACCTTTCTGACCTAATGAATTACTTATCCTCGAGTGGGTATGCCATATCTTGTCCTTAGGGCCATCTCGGTACCCCAACCTCTTCAAACATGATAATACATAATAGATAACCATATGCAATTGTAAATGACTTCGGTGAATTACCGATATCTCATTTCATGACTCGGTTTCTAACCGATCTCTCATGTTTGTCTTTAAGTATTGAATACTTTTATGTATACTACATATACTTGGTTTTCTTACCCTATTCTAGGTACTGAGTGATCTGTTTAAAGAACCTATCTAAATATTTGTTACCAATATTCATCTAAATCACGTTCCTTAAACTAGGTGACATAGGACAATGTAACCAATAACTTGATACTTTGGCCAAATATTTCCAACATACTTGTTCATGTTACTATTCCTAGATGACATATTCATCAAAATGGAATACATCCTTCACCTCACTCTTCTGTTATCTAGAATGGTCTTTACTACTTCTGTCAGTCCACTTGTCCTAGGTTTGACCCTAACCCAGGTTAGTGATATAATTTGGTATAGGGAACCACTCACGATGACTTAGGGCATATGGGCATGCTCAACCAACCTAAGTTGATCGAATGTTCCTAGTTACCCTAAGTCATAGAGAGCTACTTCCTATTCCAATTCATACTGCTAACTTTTCCTAGAGAGAAACTAAGTTCAAGTCCAGATGTGTGTAGATCTAGATGAACTAATATGGAAGGGTGTTGCAACATGTCAACTGCAACATTGTATCCTCGTGAAGACCCTAGTCTTCATGAAGGTACAGTTCTGTAGTTGGCGTGTGCCAACATCCGACCGAAACTACTTCATCATGATGTACATACCTCTAGGAGGTCATTAAAACATAATTAGTTTAGGTTTAAGATTCAAATTACAAAACCTTGCAAAACCCTAAATCCAACACTCCTTAAGTTCTTCATCCATATTTGGTTTAATTAATATTAAAGAACTTCATTAACTCATAATTGATTTTATGTTTATTAACTTTGGCTTGGACAAGTAGTTATCCAAAAACAGAACAACATACATCATAAGGTTAATTTAATGTAACTCAGTTGTTCCAAGAAGGTGTATCAACCACACAGGTTCTACTAGAGTAGACTTCATAGAAAATGAAGTCTAAATGATTAACGATCATAAACACCATTCTTTTTCTTTACATTCCTTTGAGAGAGAAGAATCTTTCTCCTTATGGTTAAGTGTTAGGTTTTTATACCCTTTTTATCTTTCACACTTTCAATAGTTTGATAGTATGTTCAATTAACATCCCATTACTATACTATATTTTTTAGATAAAGAACATCATCTTATGCAACCTAGCAAGTTGCATCCAAGTAAGGGAGGTTAAACCTATTCCCCCTTCATCCAACTCATTAAATGACAACAAAAATAAGAATACAAATAGATATGAAAAATATCAACAAGATAGTATTCCAATTTCCTTCATAAAATGTACAAGAGAAATTACACAACAATTTGTAGTAAATCTCCAAAATTTTCAATTCATCATGATAGAAATACACAATTTACAAGACTATGCATTTTAGACATACTGCATGTCAAATAACATAAAGATCATTAAAGAATACAACTTTTCTTTTTCAATACAACTCAAGAATGAATCGGAGTTCTTCTATAAAAGAGCCAAACTTTAAATCAACCAATACATCATACAATTATTGCCTTCCTTTATCACTTATGAAGTCCATCTACAAAAATTGCTAGCATGGGTCAGTTCATTGAACTAAGCATGATAAGCACTAAGCATTAAAACAAAGTGCCTTCAACTAATTGTTTCATTAAAACAACTCTGCTTTTATGAAACAACAAGTGAAATCATACAAATAAATCATAAGTAATAACAACCATAAAAGAAGCACAATAATAAATCTGAATTCACTTTATAGGAAAAGATCATAATATAATCAACAAACTACTTGCATTATATCAGATAAGTATTGTCCCAAACAATTACTTATTTATATCAAATAACAATTCCTATCAATTAATTATTTCATAATTCTTTCTGAATTTGAAATACATAATCAACTTCACTATATAAACAAAAAGAGTTACTTTCAAAGCAAAATACCTTCTTGTTCATCTTTACAAAGTTTCAAGAAAACATGTACAGTCAAGTTCATTCCAGCATCGTAACGTTTATAGGATGAATCATCCAACAACTTAAATAAATAAGAGATTCACAATTCAGATGTGGCAACCTAATTCTAGGTCAAATATATATAGCCTAGGTTCTTAGATTAGGCCTCTTATTAACATTAGAAAAGTATTTCCCAGCCACAATGTTTTACTTCAATTAACTAAAACAATTATTAATTTCCTTCAATACAATTTAAGTGGAGAAGTAAGTAGTAACAATTACTACTCAATTACTTTAATAAAAGTAATGCAATTGATTCAATTAAACCTATAACAAGGTTTATATAAAGAAAGGAAGATCGAACTGAAGAGTAAATAGTTTACAACTTCCTCATCATTCGGTTAAACCGAATTCCCATATGCATCTTCAGAAAAGAAGAATCAACATCCTACCCTATAGTTTCAAAAATGACAATGGAGAGCTTATCACTGAGAGTGGAAGAGGAAGGAGTTATGCATAGAAGGGATTTCTATTGTTCATTCAAAAGAAATAAGGTAGTAAAAGAACTAGTAAGACCATTCACCATACCCCCAATTCTTTTAAGAGATAGAAATCAGGTATAGAAGATACATGAACCGATTACATACATAATTGTATCTTCAAATAAACCTACTAGAGATTCACCATTTAAAGAAACAACAACCATTAATCATGATACTTATTTCATTCCAAGAAGGATGCAAAATAAAAATAGTTATCAACTCACTACAACCTTAGTGAATTGTTCTACATCATTGAAGATTCCAGTTAGTGATCCACAACCATTCGTTCCTTCAAGAAAAGTAAGTCTACGAAAAGATCATCTCATATTCGTAACCATTCAGAGAAGGAAGGAACCATCCTTTGAGTGAACAAAGATCAAGAAATCTTACAAAAAAATGATTTGGTTCATTCAACACACAAAACAAACAATCAAGAGTTGAATTATCCATTCAATGAATCCCATGAAGTTACAATAGTCATATCTTACATGATACATTAACAAATTACCAGGTAGTTTCCCAGCTCTGGATGAGTAAGTTTACCAACCACATCCAAGTCCTAAAAGTGTTAAGGATGGAAAGATCAAACTTAAGAAATTGAACAGATAAGAATGATAATAATGGTATCGACTTGGAGAAGACCGTCTACCAATGTATTTTCAAACAACATAACTTCAACTATCTACCAGATGACTCAACTTCCAAAATCTTAAAGGAAGACTCAAACAGAAATGAACTACACAGAAGACTTCATCACTACTATTTCCATAGTTAAATTCCAAGACCATTTAAAACCCAGAAGTCCTTTCAAGAGTTTTGAAAGAGAATACTAAAACCAAATGACAAAGTTTTAAGTCAAACTTTCCTTCTATTTCCCTCACAAGCTCGAACTAAAACCATTAATCAAAATACCATAACTTACTCAGCTCCCATTGATTTTAAGGTTCAAGTAGTGGAGATCAGTACATAAAATAGAGAAAGTTATTCCTTCATGGTTTTTATACAAGTTGGAGTACAAAATACAAACAATTCCATAAACCTCATTCACCCATTAACCTTTTTTAACACGAGTTCGAGTTCATACTATAGATCAAAGTATACAAATACAGTCCCAAAAAGGAGTATTTAAACTTCTACAAAACAAGATATGACATAGGAGAGTATTCTTCTACCTTCCAAAAACAATCAAAGGCATTCAGTTTGAACAATGCAGGTTTACCTAGAATAGATGAAACAAGATATCCATTCCTTACCTTCATACAAGTTCATGTGTTCAAGCAATGATTTGAAATATATACCCATACAGACCAAAAGGAGTAATACAACTTTAATAACTCAAAGGATGCATCAGAGAAGAGTATTCATTTACCTTCTAATTTCAAAAGAGACTTCTAGTTTGAAGCTCAAGGAAAAAACAACTTACTTAAACCCTTTTTCGAGAAAACAAACTAGAATACAGATTCAATAAAAAACACTCAAGTCTCAAACAACCCTAAGTGTATTTCTCCATCGACTCATTCAGAGAAAGCACCCAATGATAAAATTATCATGCAAAGGTTCCATAAACCAAGAAAATAGAGATTCCTTCAACAAGAAAAAAACAAATAACTAGAATAAAAATAGAAACCCATTTATCTCATGAGAGTAGAGTTCCTTTAATGGAACATTTTGAGAAAAGAAAGAAATCTTAATGGATAGAGCCTATCATGCCTGATAGTGCTTCTATCGATTTGAAGAAGACTTCCATGAGCCTCCAAAACTTCTTCTTCTCCAAGAAAGATCAACAACCAAAAAATCTTTCCTCAATGCCTCATATACTTCCCTTGAATCAAAATAGACCAAGGAAATCAAAAATAGCTTCAAACTTGAAAATAGAACTACTGGTTTGAAGAACCAGATAGCTCCATGTAGAGAAAAAATCGGAAAGCATGAATGACCAAACAACCTCCAAAAATCCACCCATGGTTTCCAAGGTGGTTTTCTCACCAAAAACGAGGTTCATAAATGCCATTAATTCCCAAACTCCACCTATCTCTCCATGCCACCGCCATCCAAAATTGGTGAATCCTAATTCAACTTTTGCATGCATTACTAAATTTTGTGATGACTCCACGTAGACTCCCACTAAATTTCCATGCCTCTGCCTAAACTTGCAATACTTTGTTCATTAATTTCAAAAATCAAATCACATTAATAACTTAGGAACCATCACCAAGCTTCCAACTTTCCATACGACCCTTAGGTCCCCTTCCAACATTTCATTAGTTTAGGATAGATACCATTAGCTTAGGATATGACCATAGGATAGTTTAGAAGTATTTACCATAGGTTTACAAACATTACAATAGGTAAATTTCCATCCTAGGATAGGTCATACTTCACAACAATTTAGTATTAGGTATTAGGTTAGAAATAGACCTAGCATCACCTTAGGTTATTCCCACATCCCAACTTAGAACATGTAACTTAGGATAGGATGTTATCCTGAATAAAGTAGACATAGATAGAAAATAGGTACATTTACCTTAGTTTAGAATCCCATTAGGATAGATCTCATAGGTCTAGGACTTAGATTTTTCCTCAATAGTCCTGAAGCAGGCCTCATTCCACTTAACATCCATTAAGCATCCTGAAGAGATCAATCAAAAATATCCGAGCACATAACATACAACAGAATGCAAGCATGATCTTTCAAGAAGATAAAATAATTTGTAAACATACAAGAGTTTAGTCCATTATGTCTTTAAACCTCTGAATGTTAGTTTACCATTCAGATCAGGTAAGAAGATTTAAAACATACCTTGGATCAATGGAATTGATCCAAGGATGTGATAATAAATAGAGATAAGTTTGCAACCATCATTACCAGATTACAACTTATCTATCGAAACAAAAATGGATTCTTTGCAAGCAACAACATTTCAGCCTAATGAATCCAAGAGCAAAAATGACTTATCCATGGCAAGCATGATTTCCAACAATCAAAGGAACACACCTTATCAATAAAAATCACATGTCAATGCTTGCAATGCAAAAGAGGAAAGATAACAATTTGTCAAAGGAAAGATAACAATTGCTCTTTTTGGTGTCATATATAAATTTCACAACTTATCATTTCCTACCTTTTCCTCTATCTCCCCAAACTCACATGCCCTAGCTATGATGTCTTCTTTCCAAACCCTAGCTCCTCAAACCCTACTCTTTTCACACCTTTTTCTTTCTCTCACACTTCTCATGAAGGAGCTCCACTTCTTGTGATCAAATTATACTTGTTCAATGGAATCTCATCTGCACTTCACACTCATTTGAACTTTAATTCATTCTCAAGGCTCAAATCCTCAAACATGCAAGGTAAGAGTGAAGTCACTTGCACTCCTTTTATATATTTTTCAAAATTTCCTACATTAATTTCTCCTCACCTACCATCATACTCATCTTAAATTGTGTTTTTCACTTTCTCCATGATTTTTCATTGTTTTCTTCAGTTGTAACCTTCTAACATGCTCCACTACTTCATAAGCCACATACCTCCTCCACGCACACCTTTATGTAACATAGTAATACTAAAAATATCCTCAATTCACCCCCCCAGGTAAGAATTTTGTCAAAAAAAGTCCTGCACATAAGGAAATTATGAAGGAAACAACTCAAACCTATGAGCTCATATTCCGAACAACAAACAAGGTTGCGAGAGGGACTTTACAATGGGTGGCGGGGCCTCTGAAAAAGATAAAATGACCCGTGTAAGAAGAAATTCAAGAAACTGGTTCTTTGTGAGAGAATTTGTGCCTCAAATCCAACAAAAAATTATAAAAGTTTTCGAAATGGAATAACATGATGGTTTTCAAAGGAGGCTAAGTGGTTTCAAAGGAACCGTTTCAAAGGAAAATAAATGAAACACCTCCAAATAGATAAAACCAAAGTTTGGAAGACTCAAAAAAGCGCCAAGCCTCCATGCATCCCGAGCTCCAAATTACACCGATGAGTCAAAAGTCTTTAAATTGGAGGAATGGGCCAAGTGTTGGCTTAGTAAAATTACAAAATGGGAGCCCAAGGTGGAGACTCAAACTCCCACCAGCCCTCCATTAGTAAATGGTCAAAGAGGTCAAAAGGAGAATGGACCCAAAATGGCTAAGTAATGAATGCGGTGGAAGGCCATACTAGGTGTGCATTTAAAAGCATGACCTTGAGTAGGTTGTCATTTAATGAGCACGGGCCTTCCATGTGTCCCAAATCCTAAAAATTTGAGGGCGACCATTGAAAATTCCAAAGGCTGCATGGAGGAATCTCAAATGTGTCAATGACTCTGCGGGAATATACCACGCGTCTTTTTGATCTATTATGCCTCCACCGCATTAAAAGACTCGGGAAGAATACAAAGGAAATAGGAAACACTCTTTCTAAGACACCGCCACATGACACATGGATGTTATTCTCAAGAGTGAAGGAAGGATTCAAATCTCAAATTAGTGCGAGAGATACCATGTGGACCTAGTATAGACGATGCTCATTAAATACATTATGTGCCACGATAGGAAAATTTTAAATGACCATATCTTTTGACCCCCTGAGAAAAACACAGATTTGCATGGGAGATGATTTTTGGAAACCTCTTGATGACCTCCTATGCCTTGGAAACATAAATGTCATTTTTACAGGTTTTGGTGGGAAAAAATGGGAAAATGTCTTCCTAACATTAATATAGAGCCTGATTTCTCCAACTACTAGATCTCATTCGATTTGATCCGTCATTCTTCTTTAATACGCTAAACAAATAGAGGAGCTAGAATCGACATATTTGGGTGGATTTTAAATGGTCATTGATTGATATTGGTTGAGTCTTCAAGGTAGGATTCAATGCATATCCCATGGTATTTGAAGCAAAATTAACTTTTCCCTCTTCTCCTGTCTCTTATTCTTTACATATATTGTAACACTTCTTGTTTGAGAAAGAGATTATTAATAGGCGTAGGAAAACTCTCAGAAAACTTATTTCCCAACTCCATTTTGAGTTGAAAACCTTTTCCTATTCAAAAAGCATTTTTGTGCCTCTAAGAAAAACATAATGGTCTATGTACCCATATAGAGCAATAAAATGTGCTTTTGTGGTGTTTCTTGAACCCTTTGCATTGTTTTGTTGTCTCTATGTGCCTCTCCCTTTCAAAATTTATTTTATGTGCATGTATTTCACATTGAAGGATTTTTGATCATGGATTAGGATCATGGCTATACACCAAATTTTTATCACTCTTGTCTGACCTTCCCATCTTCCTTTCTCCCCTATTTCATCCTTCCCCAATTAGAAATCTCACTCCTTTCCTTCTATGTATCACTACTTTAGTGTAGGATTTTCTTTCACCCTCTCTTTCTCTATGGTTCCTTGGAATGGTTAGATTAGGATAGTTTAGTTTTTACCTACATTAGAGTATCTTGTGGTAGGTAGTTTAGGAAAAGAACCAAAGCTTTCTCGAGAGGATCATCTCAAGTTTTCAAGTCCTGTACAGCTTGAGAGATAATCCAATGTTATGCTCAATCACCAAATGCCCCATTTTAACCACTCCCTTCTTGGGCCATTCGGGGTTCTTTGTGATTTTGCACTAAAAGTTTTCACACACTCGGTGGTATAAGAGGCATTTACTTTATTTCATCAATTTGATGTGTTCTTGGTGAGATTTAGCCTTTAGAAGCACATTGAAATAACATCTTGTGACTCCATCCAATCATTAACCCATCCTCTAAGTTGTAAAATTTTTCCATCCATATCCACTCATTTTCATCCATTTTCTTCCATTCCATGAGGTTGTGTAATCATGACTTCATTCCCTTCATGCCATATTCACACTTAAAACAATCCAATCCACCTCGATGCATTTCCCAACTCCTCCAAATCAGCATTATAATAAGATTGAAGACCATTATGCTTACCCATATGAGCGGGGTCAAAGTCGGTTTGGCCATGGAGCTTATCGATGAACAAAGGGACGTATACAAAAATGGTGACAACTATGTGGAGAATGCTGGTTTATTGGAGAAAATTCAAAAAAATAGAGGCTGGCATGGTTAAACGAAGGGGCACAAAGCTCACAAATGAAGGCATTCAGATTAAAGGGTTGTAAAATAAGTCACCTGGTCCATGGAAGGCCCTTTTCCAAACATTATATCCCTTAGGAAAAGCCATACCTCATGGTTAAAATGCTGCCCCAAATTACACAATGGACTAAGGAGATCGAGGCTTATGAGTTGGAGTCAAGACAACCTTGTTATAAGTTAAGTCCACCATCTCATAGCTTTTATTTTTCTCTTTCTCAAGCAGCACCATCTCAACCCAAGCTCTGGTGTTTTCCAAGCTTCCCATTTGCTTCCCCAAGTTTTGATTCCATTTCTCCATTCCCTAGTCTTCCACCCCATTTCAATTCATCTCCCACTTTCCTTTCCAAATAGTCATCCTCTCCAAACAAACAAGAAGTTCCACCTCCCTCCCCACCAAAACAATTTTAAAGTTTGTTGAACCCCAACATTTCACTTTCTTACTTTCACAAGTCCATGTTAGGAAGAGACTCAAGAGATCCAGCTTAAGGAAAATAACAAGAAGGGCCTCAATAGAGAAGAAATGCTTCCATAATACATCCGGAAGCAAACAATTAAATTAATACAAACAAATGATTAAGTTACAACTATGCAACAAATAATCCTATAACTATGGAATAAGAAAAATATGGTTTAAAAACCATATAACAACATTATTTAATTAATATAATTAATTAAATAATTAATATATACTATGCATAATTAATTAACCTAACATTCCCCCCCTTAATTGTGCATTGTCTCAAGAGATGAGGAGAGGAACTCTCTGAACAACTCAAACTTGTCACGTGCAAGTGACTTTGTGAAGATATCTGCCGTTGTTCAGTTGTTGGACAAAATTGAAGCTTGGATGTTGTGCTTCAACACATGTTTCGCGTATGAAATGAACTTGTACCTCAATGTGCTTTGTTCTCTCATGAAAAACTAGATTGCGAAACAAGTTTGAGAACACCTTCATTGTCAACATACATGGTGGTTGGTTTGTCTGTGGTATTCCAAGTCCTTCTAGTATGCGACGTAGCCAAATCACTTCACAGACAACTTCTCCTGTAGAATGATACTCGGCTTCTATGGAAGAGTGAGAAATGAAGTGTTGTTTCTTGCTTCCCCATGATATTGGTCCAGATCCCATAAAGAATACAAATCCAGAAGTGGATTTTCTATCATCAATATTACCTGCATGATCTAAATCTAAATATCCAGTCAAGAAGAAGTTGTCATTCTTCTTGTATTCTAGACCAAGATCCACTTGATCCTTTGAGATATCTCAAAATGTGCCTTGCTTGCTTTCCAATGACAAACTTTGGGTTCCTACATGAACCTGGATAGATAGCTCACTACAAAGTTGATATCTGGTCTAGTGTAGGTCAGGTAAATGAGACTCCCGATCAGCTTTGTCGATAGAGAGTGGCACTTACCTCAGGAGATGGATCTGAATGAGATAACTGCAATCTATTCTCCATGGGTGTAGCAATTGGTGTGCAATCCATCATCCTAAATTTCTCAGCGTTGTCTTGGTATATTTCATCTGAGAAACAAAAATGTGATTCTCTTTCTACCATACTTCTTCCAAAGACAATAGTGCATCAGCCTGAGATCGGTCATCATGTCGAATGATCGATTAAGATCTTTCTTCGTTGCATCGATCATCCTCACTGAACTACTAGTGATGACTAGATCATCGACATAGACAACAAAAATCACAATCTCCCCCTTGCTTTTTGAGGTAAAGATTGGGATCGTATGGATTTCTAACAAATCCATGTTGTATGAGATGCTCATCAATCTTGATGTACCATGCAGGGGTGCTGTTTGAGGCCATACAGAGATTTCCTGAGTCTGCATACCTTTGCTTCTTGACCAGGTACTACATATCCCTCAGGTTGAGTCATGTAGACTTCTTCTTGTAAATCTCCATTTAGGAAGGCACTTTTTACATCCATCTAATGGACTTTCCATCCAAATTGTGTAGCTAGAGCAAAGATCATCTTGATCATTTTGATCTTAGTTGTGGGAGAAAATGTCTCCTCATAGTCAATGCCTTCTTTTTGTGCATACCCCTTTCTACTAGTCTTGCTTTATACTTGTCCATTGTCCCATCTACTTTGTACTTTGTTTTAAATATCCATCTACATCCAATGGGTTTCTTCCTGGTGGAAGATCGACAAGTTTCAAGTGTTATTTTCATCACTTTGATTGATATTTAGAATCCATGGCATCTTTCCAAGATTTTGACTATAGGGCTTCTGGACTATAGAGGGCTCATCTGATTCAATAACTCTACTCATCAAAGCAAAGTTAACTTCTTCTCTTGCTTTCTTTGTGAGTCCGTGTCCAGGGGTGGATGTATCGGTGGAGCATCCATTCTTGCATCTCGTAATGTGCTTGTACACCATTTAGGCATACGTTGAACTGTTCCCATGGGTCATGGTTCTATCTGATCAACACCATCATCCCCATCATCACTTTCATCTTCTGAGGGAACATCAGCTTCAATTTTTACAACTGGTGAAAAATCTACATCTTGTGAGTCTAGAGGAGGAGTCTCTGCTTCCTTCTTCTCAAAAAACTCAACATCTCTGCTGGTGTAGACTTTTCTAGTCTTAGGATCCATCAATCTATACCCAAGAGTCTCTTCATTGTACCCAATGAAGATGAGTTTCTGTGACTTCATGTCTAATTTCTTTCTATTCTGTTTGGGTATGTGCATGCTTGCTTTACACCCAAATACTCTAAGGTGTGCAATAGATGGTTTCCATTTTGACCATGCTTCTTGTGGTGTTACTCCATCAAGAGAAACAGTGGGCACTCTGTTCAAAAAATACATTGTTGTCTTTGCTACTTCTACCCAAAATGTCTTTGCAAGTCTAGAATCATCGATCATGCATCACACCATTTCCATGATAGTATGATTTCTTCTCTCAACAACACCATTTTGCTGCGGTGTGTGTGGAGGAGGCATTTGTCGATGAATCTCATGAGTTTGTAGGTAGTCTTTGAACTCATCACTGGTGAATTCCCCCTCGATCTGAGTGGAGAGTTCTGATGTGATGACCAGTTTCATTCTCAACTGCTACTTTGAACTTTTGAAGGTTTCAAAAGCTTCACTTTCTTGCGAAGACAAAAATCCACATTTTCTTGAATAGTCATCAACACAAAGCATGAAGTACTTGGAACCCAAAATGACTTGGTTGCATCGGACCATAAAGATCGGTATGAACTAGTCAAGTTTACCATGAGCTCAAAATGTACTCTCTAGGAATGAAGCTCTGTGTTGTTTTCTGTTAGGCAGTGAGGACACTTGTCTGTATCCTTCTGAAGAGATGGTAGCCCATGTACCATATTACACCGGTGAAGTGTTTCGAGATATTTGAAACTTACATGACCAAATCTCGATGCCACAATTGTGCTTGAGGTGGAGTTCTTAGCCACAAGTGCTTGATCATCTCTATGAACAAAATCAAGTTGGAACATGCGTCCCACATTGGAGGCTTTTGCAACTATTTTCGAGCCTCTTGATTTATCTCGAATCAAACATGTTTTCTTGTCGGATTGACTATCAAAGTCAATTTTTAGGTTGTGATCTAGGAGTTGACTAGACTAAAAGAAGATTCTTTGTCAACCCAGGGACATATAAGACATCTGATAGTCTACATTTGTGTGAACCAAGGGGTAGAGAAATGTTCCCAATCCCCTGAACTATATATGAAGAATCATCTCCCAACGAAACATGATTTTTGATGGTGTGTCCCTCATTGAAATAAACCAGTCTCTGGCTGGTCATGTGTCGAGTGGCCCCGAATCAACATACCAAACATCACTAGATGACGTGGATGGTTCACTTGATCGAAAGCAATGAACAAGTAGTCTTCATTATCTGAATGTTCTTGTTGCTCAACAATATTACCTTGTTGATGGGGTCTTCTTTTCCAGTTCCCCTTTTTCTTCCCTTGATTGTAGTTAGAATGTCCCTTGTTAGATTGTTGTTGTTGAGGTCTAGAGTTGCTTGATGAACCTTTCTTGTAAGTATTATACCAACAATCTTGTAGGTTATGTCCTCTTTTGCAGATTGGACATTGCTTCTTTTGTTGTCTATCCCCTTGATATTGATTTTGATTTTGGGACTTTTGATAGGAATTAGGTTTTCCTTTACCTTTTCCTTTCCATTTTTGATGTGAAGAAAGTGCTTCTCCTCTTCATCATCCTTATTGTGCATTGCTTCCTCTTGTTGCATAGTAGTTTACCAATTTGTCAAAACTAATGGTCATATCTGACACATTTAGTGTTGTTACAAAAATGTGGTAAGAAGAGGGGAGTGCTCTCAAAACAATGGGAATGAGAGCATCATCTTTGACCACTTCTCCCAGGGCTAGAAGTGAAGCCCTCAATTCTATAACTCTTCTTAAGAAAGCTTCTATTTTTCATTCTGCTTGAACTTTAATGTGTGTAACTGACTCTGCAAATTCAATATAACATTCTTGTTCTTGGCCTCATATACTTGTGCTCAACTTATCCCATGCTTCTTTGGCTATTTTGGCATCTCGAATGTGGGGTTGCACATCATCGACACTCCAAACAAGATGATGAGTTTGGCCTTTTGATCTGCTTTATCAAACTTGCCATTGTTGTGTTGTATCAGTAGTTGATCTGGTCAGAGTACCATTCACAGTAGGCCATAATCTCTTCAAACTCAAGTTGTGTCTTGATTTTTGTCTTCCATGTAGCATAGTTGTTTCCTCTGAGTAGTTGTGAATCTGGAAGAAAAAATTTGGGGGCATTGGTGCCCATTTTGCAGAGATCACTGATAGGGTTTGGCTCTTATCACTCCAGGTATAAGGTCTCCCAATCTATATACCATCGTCGATATACCAAACCTTTCTATATATGCACCCTTCCGATATACCCGGCGTGGTACATGGAAGAAGCTCACCCTTTCTATATACCCAGTGGTACATGAAAGAGGCGTTAACGTACGTGAAAGAATTCAATATGTGGTACCAAGACAATATTGAAAGGGTGCATGTGATTATTGACACTGGCTCAAAGAAATATCCTCATACGCACGTAACTTTTTATATACTTGGATAATTTCTCAGTCTGGATTTATGTCATGCAATCATTCACAGATGGATGGGATGGCTCATAGTGTGTGCATTGTGACCTTATTACTCCCCATCGATTTAAAGGGTCGATGCCCAGAGATGACATTGTTGCAGCTATATTAGGTGTTAAGTGCAGTAGTAGTCATGATGGATTTACCCATCGTAAGTGCTTCCCAGAGGCACTTGTATATATTGAATGCACTGCGAATGAGATCTAGGATCTCGTGAGTGTTACTGAAACCAATTTTTACTTTTTTTGATTACAATTCTACTGCGTTTATGATCGATTTACAAAGTTTGTAGTTGACTATGGCAACTTGCAAATTAGTACAATATAATGCATATATACAAATTACATTCAAAAATCTAAAAAAATTGAATGGCAGGAAAAAAAAATTTGTTTTGTGGGCCTTGGTGGCCTCTGGAGCCCAAAATGACCCAAAATGCCAAAAAAATGCCCAAATGAAGTTTTGGAAAATGGTTTTAGGCCTCCTTTGGAAAACTGTTGCTCAAATGAAAAAAATAGGCTAATGGAGAAAAAAATTTTTTTACCCTAAATTAGGGATTTTCTCTCACTAAATTTAGTTATTTAGTTATAACTAAATTTAGAATTTTTCCACCTAAATACCTCTAAATTTGCGGTTTTTCTAAATTTTTTCTCTAAATTTCAAAATTGGAAAAAAACTGTGTTTTTTGGGATTTGAACCATGCACCTCCCACTTCTAAGTCTTTCCTCTATCCACTTGGCTCTTATGAGCGCTTGATATAGAAATGAAGAAAAATTGTATTTAAAAAAAGGTAAAATTCAAACTACCTTTTAAAAATGTGACCTGATGTTGGAGTTCACGTGGAGTTGACGTGGCTGAGAGAGACCTCCTGGTGGAGGAGTTTGGGTTTTAGGGTTATTTGCATAAAAATGGATCTCATGTCTTTTTTTTGATTTGATGCCACCTCCTTTTTTGTTTATCCACCTTTTTTTTGATACCTTTTTTTGATTTATTTGATTTAGTTGATTTTTGTTTTTTGACTTCAACATTTTTGTTGAATGCCTCTACTTCTTTTTTTTTTGCGGAGTTTTGAGTTTGGATGGTGTGAGAGTGATTTGATTTTGGGGAGGATGGTTTTCGGATGTGTGTCATGTTGTAGCATCAGGATGTCTTGATATGTATGTCCAGAAGCTAGTTGTTTGACGTGTGAAATGAGAGCTTCGATTTGGCTTTCGAGGATCCATTCATTACGATGTTTGAGCTTGTGGGGGCTTGGTTAGCTCCTTTGGATGAAATTGCAAATTTGTGGGGCTTTGACCAAAGGGTATCCAATGAAAACAACTCACTGTTGTGAAAGAGTATAAAGACCTCGGATCACCTCTAATGTTTCCCAATTTGTGGCTATGGTTCTTAACACTCTACACTCGATCCAATGATAACTCATTACTATGTATGATTCGGTGTAATCAAACAGGCTCGGATAGGATATCTAAAACCATCCAGTTTCTCCAAAATATAAATTATAGATGTATAGAATTAACTAAATAATCTCTAATATTAGAATAAAACCCTAATGGGGAGGAAAAATTTTTTTTTTTTAATTTTCATACCTTGCTCTGATAAAAAATTTTCTGGTGCTTTGGGTGCACCAAGGTAAAAAAAAAAATTGCTGTTCCAAACACCTAGGAATGAACAGAGGAGGTTGTGGAGGTATGCGGAGGGATGTGGAGGAGGTTGGAGGCTACACAAGCTCTCAAGGCTTGAAAATTTCTTCTCCAAAATCTCCTCTATCTCTCTCTGCTCTCTCTCTCTTCCACACCTTCTTCACTTCACAGTCCAGATTCTCACTCACGGTACCAAATGTAAACAGGATGAAAGCTTGTAAGTTTATATTAATCTAGAATCAACTAGGTTACAATAGATGGACTACAATACTTATAGGTATTGTACAGTCATGTGCAGACAAAAGAGAGGTTGCACAGGTACAACCAAAAATACAACAACTTCCATAATACATCCGGGAAGCAACAATTAAATTAATACAAACAAATGATTAAGTTGCAACTATGCAACAAATAATCCTATAACTATGGAATAAGACAAATATGGTTTAAAAACCATATAACAACATTATTTAATTAATATAATTGATCTATTTGGAGCTATGCTCAACAAACTCTATAGAATTCACACCCAAATTCAAAACACATCTGCATGAATGTTACATGATACCTACCATATGCACAAAACCATATAAATAGACAACTACTTAGCGAGCTTTACAAAACCATGGGTATAAAAACCATGGGCTAAAACTATCCCATAAATCTATGGGTCAAAAATCCCACCCATATGAGAAAAGAACATTTCCCGATTGATCAAGCATGTTTTAAGGCCCAAAACAAAACCTGCATTGACTAAATTGTGGAAAGTGTATATGAGATACTCTTAGTGTATAGTATTCAACACTTTCTCACATGAAAATAAGCTCCACAACCTAACATCTCCCACTTGAGACTATTTTTACTCTAAGCAAGCTTCTCAACCCTCCACTAAGCATGTTTCTATAAGTGAAGGAAGACCATTTAGCCTAAAGGTGAACACAACTTCAGCTTTTCCTCATAACCACCTCGGTCATCATGTGAACATAGGATTCTGATGGTATGAATCTTCTCCATCTTCAAATTCTCTTCCTCCAAAGTTGTCCCGATGAAATGGTACATTAGCTGTATATGCTTTGTCTTAGAGTGGAAAGTAGAGTTCTTAGCTAGGTGTATAGTACTATGTGCTAGGAATATCACTATATGCAACTTTCCTTCCTCCTAATTATGCCCCAACTCCTTCTAAATGATTGTTGTAAAAATCATTTCTTTTCTTACCTTTGTGGCATCAAAATATTACTATCCTCCATGGTTGAGATGTAAAGCCACCAAATTATCACCAAATCACAAAGACTGGATGTTGATCACGATTTCTAGTTTGATCACTCTAAGTATCCAGTGTTTGATTGGATAACATGGGTACTATCTCCAAGTTGTGGACTTGCTACTTGAGATAGACCTCCGAGAAAGTCAAATTCTTGCTCCTAAACTACACCCACAATCTACTCTAATGCGGAGAAACTAGCTATTCTAACCTAAAATTCCATGGGACCAGAGAGAGAGAAATGCATAAAATGAAAGCCTACATATAAAGCGGTGATACACCGAGAAAGAGGGTGTGAGAGTAATCTCCAAATGTGTGAAATACTGAGAGGCAAAGTGCACACTAGAAGAGATGATGACAGTTCACCATAATCCAGGAAGAAATGCATGCACATACAATATTCCAAGCACACCAATGATAATGAATTCCTGAAGAACATACTAAATAGACACAATATACTTGTAGAAAGATTAAAGGGGCAAGAAGAATGCAAGGAAACACAAAGAAAGGAAGATATATCCACAAAATGAGATTTTATTGCTTCATGATATGCACGAGTCAATCTATTACAAGATAAGGGCCTGGATCACCATGCAAGAGTCCACTACAAGGGCAAGCATACAGCAACATTTCACAAAAGCAATTTTGAGGAGCTTTGTTACCCAAAAACTCTCTCCCTTTGAATGAGCCCAAACTCCAATTTATAGAAAAATGAGAAGGAAAAGAGAAGGAAAATGGAAATCCTGAAATCTGTCCTTCAACCACCTGTAAGAGGCATTAAATTGAGTGGAATGGGTATACATTACTTAAAAAGGCTCCCCATACTGGACATGTCCCATGTAATATGTGCAGAAAGGAATGATGACCATGCCTCTTAATTGCACTCCATTTACCAAATAAAACAACATTTCGAACCCGGCCACGTTTCCTTAAAAATCTCAACCAATTTCTTATCAAATATGGAATTTCTTTATTGCTGTACATTGGACTCGGAACCATGATTCCAACGGTACCAATTTTGTGCGATTTCGTTGAGAAATGCAAAAGTTATAGGCCTTCTCGAATGCGGGCAATATTTTGGGCCTATGCTCAGGCGTTTTCTGTCATTTGACGGGAAAGAGCATTGATCGATGAGCCGAATATGTTTCTTTTATTTAAATATATCTACCCTCATTAAAATTAAGAAATCTAGTTTTTGTGGTGTAGAGGACGCCATCGTGCTCGTTCGAAAAGTCCAATTTATGAAAATCGGGCTCGGAGTCAAAAGTTATGGCCGTTTGAAGTTTTCGACCAAACGTTGACTTTTCTTCCCGCTTTCCATTTCAGCTTTTTTGCATCCCGCGTCCCTTTGTCCCATTTACTTCTAGTGCTCCTTGTGCAACATTTCTACATGAAAATAGGAACGCATCTATTTGTCCCAAATGTCCCAGTTGTTTGACTAGTTTTTGTTCCCATTTCGCTTTGGTTCAACTTCTTCATCTGTTGCATCTGATATGTCCCATTTGCTTTGGTTTTGCCTTGAACACAACTTTGGGTGATCTCGCGCCTTTTGTCCCAACTGTCCCAAATGTTGCGAGACTAGGACTTAGCCATTTTCCGTGATTTTTCCCTAGCTTGTGTTTTGCAATTTTCTTACATTTTCTCGATAACTTGCTCTCTTCTAGAGTGGACAGGGTTTAGAAAATATGAGGGACCTTAGAAACATGAAATTTTTTTCCTTGACTCAATCTATTTTCCCACCTCAAGGACTAAAGAATTTGACTTTGCATGTTCAAAATTACCTTGAGGGTGAATTTTGGATAACACCACCAACTTCTGTAGTTGTGAAATATAGCTTACTATTGTCCCACCTATAGTGTAAACATAACCTATGGTGATCCTCCCTGCTGTCTACATCTCTAGCCATATCTCGATCTACTTAATCACACAAAGTGGTTTCGTATCCACTATAGCACAAAAATGTCCCCATGGTCCCTCTCAAATACCAAAGGATCCACTTTACTTCCTATTAGTGATCTCTTCCTGGATCACTCATAAATCTACTCACCGCTCCCACTACATGGGCAATATCAGGCTTGGTGCACACCATGGCATACATCAAACTACCAACCACTGATGAGTAAGGTACCTTAGACATCTGGTTTCTCTCCTGCTCTGTCTTGGGACACTTCTCCTTTGATAACTTGAAATGGCCCGCCAAAGGAGTCCCAACCGGTTTAGCATCCTATATATTAAACCTCTCCAAGACCTTTTTTAATGTACTCTTCCCGAGATAAAGTTAGCTTCCGTTCCTTCCTATCCCGAGATATCTCATACCAAGGATTTTTTTCAGGCTGCCCCCAAATCCTTCATATCAAAGGATTCACTTAGGCTTTCTTGAGTACTTTTATTTCTTACATGTTTTTACTTGCAACCAACATGTCATCCACATACAGACAAAGAATAATATAAATTCCATCCTCAAATTTCTTTGTATACACACAATGGTCATAATGACATCTAATATAACCTTGCTCCATCACGAAGCTATAAAATTTCTTATACCATTGACATGGAGCTTGTTTCAAGCCATACAAGGTCTTCTTCAGTTTGTACACCATCTCCTCTTTACCTTTGACCTCATAGCCCTTTGTTTGTTACATATATAGTTCCTCCTCCAAATCACCATGGAGAAATGTAGTCTTTACATCAAGTTGGTCTAAGTGCAAGTCTTTTGTTGCAACTATTCCAAGAATAGTTCTAATAGAAGTCATTTTTACTACAAGAGAAAAAATCTCATCAAAATCTATACCTTTTTCTATGCAAACCCCTTGACCACCAACCAGGCCTTGTATCTTTTCTTTCCTCCTTCTTCCTCTTTGACTTTGAACACCCACTTGTTTTGTAATGCTCTTTTTCCTTTAGGTAGCTTCACCAAATCCCATGTCTGGTTCTCCATGAGAGCCTGATGCTCCTCATCCATGGCTTACTCCCACTTCTTCCTGCATCTACCTACATTACTTCATCAAAGCTCTCTGGCTCTCCACTATCAGTGAGTAATAAATAATAAAGAGAAGGAGAAAAACATTTCAGGTTCTCTTCTTACCCTAGAATACCTCCTCAATATAGGAGTTTGGGGTTCTGTTGAGGAGGTTCTGAACCGATTCATGTGTCACTTTTCCATCTAGAAGATCCTTTACCACTGTATATTATTTCTTGGATTCTTCCCTATTTTCCCAATTGTTTCTTATAAATGACTTTCTCATTAAAGATCACATCCCTAGATCGAATGATTCTCTTATCCTTAATACTCCAACATTAAATCAAAAGTCATCACCACCATAACAAATGAAAGTATATTTTTCTAATTTAGCCTCTAGTTTGGTCCTATCATCCTTTCTATATGGACAAACACCTCACATCCAAAGACTCTAAGAAATGAATAATAAACTTTCTTACCATACCAAGCCTCCTCGTATGTCCCATCCAAGGCACTTTAGGGTCCTCGGTTTATCAAGTACACAAATGTGCTCACCGGTCCACTTCTTACTGTCCCAAAAAGAAAGAGGTGCATCCTGCATGTAACCTCATGCTCCTAGCACGTTCCATTATTAGTTTGTTCATCCTTTCTTACACCTCATTCTCTTTGTGGAGTTCTTGGAACCATCTTTTTCTGTGGATTCCATTCTTAGAAAAATAATCATCAAATTCATTGTCACAATACTCCCCTCCATTATTTGACCTAAGACATTTTATCTTAAGACATGTTTCATTCTCTACCAAGGCTTTCCATTTAACAAAAGTGTCAAATACATCAGATTTGTTTCTAATACAATAAACCCAAACTTTCCTTGTTGCATCATCAATAAAAGTAACATAATAACTTGAAACCCTAAGAGATGATATCTGATTTGGCCCCATACATCGGAATGCACAAGCTCTAACTTGCTCTCTTTCTTTGTAGGTCCAACCTTGAAAACCTTACTTGCTTTTGTTTTCCATATATGTAATCCTCATAGAACTCAAAACTATTTACTATATATCTAGGAAAATTGTTCTTTATGATCTCCATGACCTTATGGCTCATATGATTGAGCCTATAGTGCCACAATGTTGTATCTACTTACAAGCCACAAGATTACAAACATTAGTTCTATAAGTGGTTAAATACAAGGTTCCAACCTTCTTACCTCTTAGCACCACAAGATAACCCTTTGTAACCTTCCAAGAGTCTGCTGTAAATATCACAGTACAACCATCACTTCCCAACTGCCCTATCAATATCAAATTTTGTCTTAATGTAGGTACATGTCTGACATCCTTCAATAGCCAAGTATTCCCATTTTGCATCTTAACCTAAAAAGATCCTTTTCCAACTATCTGCAAGGCTCATCATCACCAAGAAAAACATGCCCAAAATCTCCTTGAACATAATCAACAAAATAATGCCTATGTGGAGTAGCATGGAAAGAAGCCCCAAATCTAAAACCTAAGATTTTGTTATATTATGAAAAGAAAGAATAAAAGCATCCTACATACATTACCCATTGCCACATTTTCTTCCTTATTTTCTTCTTGTTGTTTCTTCTTTTCTTGAAGCTTCCAACATTCCTTCTTTGCATGGCTAGACTTTCCACAGTTGCCTGCATACTATCTTGCTTTTGGACTTTGACCTTGCCCGATCCTTTGATTTTCCACATCTTCCTCTATTCTTTTGTCTCCCTCTAGTTTCCACTTTCAAAGAATTCCCTGAAGTAGAAGATTCACCAGAGATTTTTCTTTGCATTTCCTCACTTATAATCACCCCTACAACATCCTCAAACTTTAACTTTGAGTTAGCTGGAACCGAGTTTATTACCACCATTACCAGGCTATTCCAACTCTCAGGTAAAGAGCACATAGAACTAATAAAGCCCTAACTTCTTCATCAAATTCTAGTGTGTAACCAAAGCTAGCATATTTACACCGTATTAAAATCATTTAAATGATCTGCTACTAAACCATTCTCAAACATCTTCATATTAAACAAATTTTTCATTAAAAATATCTTATTTGAGGCGGAGGGTTTTTCATACAACTTCCATAATGCATCCATCATTTTTTTTGTAGTCTTTTCCTTTGAAACATTAAATGATACCAAAGATGCAAGACACAAACAAATTGTTTCAAGTGCTTTCCTATCCAGAAATATCCCATTGTACATCCGTCATGCTCAATGGTTTGTTCACCTTCTCGACATCGGAATATAAAGATCATTCGATAAAGGTAATCTTCCATCTAGATCTTCCAAAGATTGAAATTATTCCTCGTTGAATTTATCAACCATAGATCTTCTATCATCTGCCATAGCTCCCACTCAAGATAAAAATTTCCTGTGATTCAACACTTCAGCAAACCAAACGTTGCTCGATACCAATTGTTAGGAAATAAGAGATAAAATATGCGGATAATCCTCACAAAATCACACCAAGAGAAACTAATATGTAGAAAATATTACATATCTCAAATAAAAGTGCATAATAAAATAACACAACACAAAGAGATGATATTTAATGTGGTTCACCCAATTTGGGCTACGTCCACCAAGAATCACTTACTTAGATTTTATTACAAGCCATCGCTCTCTCAATACAATACCTAGATCTATTTGGAGCTATGCTCAACAAACTTTAAAATTCACACCCAAATTCAAAACACATCTGCAATGTTACATGATACCTACCATTTTCACAAAACCATCTAAATAGACAAATGCTTAAGTAGTTTTACAAAACCGTGGAATCAAAGCTGGGCCAAAACCATTCCATAAACCCATGGGTGAAAAATCCTACCCATATGAGAAAATCACATTTCTCGATTGATCAAGCATGTTTTAAGGCCCAAAAAAAAACCTCGGGTGAGACAACCTGTGGATAGTGTATAGTACTCTTAGTGTATAGTCTTTGACACTTTTTCACATGAAAATTGGCTCCACAACCTAACACCATGGGCAAATTCAAAGGACCATACCTTTCCCAATCAGATATTTGGCTTCACATGGAGCCAAGGAGAAGCAAAACTTGTCATGCCTACTTCATGGCACGAGGATGAGCATCAATACCAGGGTCATCATCAACACCTCGAGAGTCCAATGCCAATCGATCGCTTGATGAGATATTTTTGGTTAATGTAGATACCTTGATGATTTGGGTGGAGGACAGGCTTAAAGTTAGTTTTTATTCATCTAGGCAGCCATATTCAGTGTCAAATCATTTGCATGGCTGCCCCTTTTGAGAAAGGGAAGCTATTTCTCCCTCTATAGCGGGCTTTGTTTAAGATTTTCTTTCTTTCTGGTTAGTATAGGAGTAGGAGTAGATTTTGTTTTCGAAATGAAGAAGTTCTTGTGCACACTCTACATGTCTCATTTGAGGCATGTATGATTTGATTCTTTATACATAGCATTGTTGTTGTGTTTTGTTGCTCCAAGGTTATGTCATTGCGAAGTTTAATGTGCCCTAAGTAAACATTGTAATAGTCCATTCTCGGGACAGACCAAGGCCAGGCTCTTCAGTATTCATGGCAGAAAGATCCATAGCTGTCTGTAGTAGTTGCTAGTTCCAAAAAATGAAACAAATGTAGAGAAACCAAAGGATGTTTTTTAAGTCATTCCATTTAGGGAAAAATGAAAGCCCTAGGTCAATATAATTTTCTACTCTCAGAAACTCCATTTCAAGATTTTCTTATGAAAATTAAGAGTGCGAGAAGAGCGGGCAAGCTCGGGTAAGGAAGACCATAGAAAGTGCGGGTAGTCAAGGAGTCCATTTTTAAATAAGGGTTAGTACAATGATATTAATTATAACTCCATGCCCTATTGAAACTTCAAGGCTGTTGGTCTCTTCATCTAGTAGGAAAATGTCCCCATGAGTCACCAAATTGTTATCCCAAATTCACCCCTAGCAAATTTGGTCAAGAAAAGTCCTACACATAAGGAAATTATGAAGGAAATGACTCAGACCCATGATCTCACATTCCAGGGATGAAAAATAATGTTATAGAGGACTTTACTGATGGAGTGATGTGGCACAGTAAAAGATCAAACAACCCCATGTAAGAAGAAATTCAAGAAACAAATCTGTCGAGTGAATCCATGCCTCAAATCCAACAAAAATTATAGGTGGGCTTGGAAATGGAATAGCAAGGTTGGGGAAGGAGGCCAAACAGGTTTCAAAGGAAAGGAAATGGCACACCTATAAAAGTTAAAACCAAAGGGCGGGCAAGCTCAAACAAGTGCCAAACCTCCATACGTTCGAGCTCCAAAAGTTACACTGGCCATTGAAAAGTCTTCGACTCGGCGGAAGGGGCCAAGTGTTGGCTCAATGTAATTCCAAAATGGGAGCCCAAGGTGGAGACTCAAACTTACACCAGCCCTCCACATAACAAATGGTCAACAGAGGTCAAAAGGAGAATGGGCCCAAAACAGCTAAGTAATGAATGCAGGTGGAAGGCGTCAGGTGTCCAAATAGCTCACATTCAAAAGTAGGACCCTGAGTAGGTTTTCAAATGAGCGTGGGCCTTCCATGTGTCTCGAGTCTGAAATGGTGAGGGTGACCGTTGAAAATTCCAAAGGCTTACGGAGGTATCCACGTCTCGTATCCACGCTACTCAAAGGTAAAGTCTAGGGGCAGTTTAAACATGTGCGAATCCTCCACATGTCTTCGGTTAGATACTGATGTCTCCACCCGTAGAAAGACTCGGAAGAATACAAAGGAAATAGGGAAACCTACATACACCACCACGTATCACATGGGCATTATTCCAAGAGTGAAGGAAGGAGTTAAATCTCAAATGAGTGTAGAAGCGACCACGTAGTTGGACCTCTATAATCTTAAACAAATATGAAGGCACATGGAGTGCATAGGGTCCTAGTTATGAAAAGGTGGGCAGGAAAAATTACATGAGAGAAAGGATTATGGAAGCACATAGCATGTGTGACGTGTAAAAGGAGGCTCGGGACTTAGTCAATTTGAGTGCCCCATGGTAGAACACGTGAAAAGCGTGATCGGGTTGCGCGTGGACAAGATGTCATCCTGGCGATAAAGTTTGGCCTAGGAAAGAACATGCCCCCGGATGGAATATTCTATAAGAACATCATGAGGTAAAGTGGAAAGCTCGGACCTAAAGAAACATGCTCACATGGACCACATTCAACACTTGGCACCAGATTTGAGGACGCTAGAAGGTGAGTTGGCAGTGTAGGAGAATTATAAATACAAGTGCCCACGAGTAAGAAAAAAGAGAGAATAAGCATGAGGTATGGCGGGTTAGAGAGTGAGTGGAGCTCTGCAAAATTCCATGAGTGGATATTTGTATTCGAGGGAAAATAATGCACTAAGCATGGAGTTGTAATTTTTCTTTTTCTAGCTTAGTTACATACGTCCCGTCGGAGATATGCATGACTTAATGAAATCTACTCTCTATGACACTTTGTGATGAATCGATGAATATAATGAGGTTACATGATATAAATAGTGATGGATATCAATGGTTTTAATGCACTTTTCTCTCATATGAGTTCTCTTTGCTTTCATGCTATGTATGAATGCTTGTATAATTCTTTTTTTTCATAATGCATGTTCTAGGTTCTATTAAAGTACTCAGTCAAGGTGATTGCAGGATCTAGAGGCTGTTAAGAGCCCTATGGTCCTTGTATGTTTCAACCTCCTCATTAAAACTCTTACACTAATCATAATTGATGCTTCCCACTAAACTCACATAAAGAGAGACTCGGTACCAACATGTGCCTCGGGTGAGTGCTCAAACTGTTGGGTGATAGGTTAGAACGCATGGGGTTCCTTCCTTTTGTGATAGGAGCAAAAATGACTACATCTTGGTTCCGTTCTTTGGGACCTCTTTTTGAACTTGTAGTGGGATATAGCATACATCATGATACTCTGTAATGAGTAATGAAAGAATGGTTGACATTGGAAATTTTGAATCATGGTTCAAGAGCACGGAGGATGAATTTACTTGGAGATACAACCAGATCGGACTGAGTTTAATGCATGTAGATGGGTAGAAGAGAACATCTACCATGATCTATATGAGACCTTCTTTTCTTTCAAGTGCTTCCCGGTAGAATCTGTATGAATGGCTTTCGGCCTATGCATCTAGATCAAGTTGGCATTATAGATCACATGTATGGACCGAAGAAGACTACCAAAGGTTGCAAGATGCGAGATATGACATGGACCCATCTTTGTAGATCATTGTTGGAGAAGACTACGACTAGTTACACTTTGGAATACACCATTTCCACGTATTCTTATCCGGAGGTTGCTGATTTTGAATTTCTGTGAGAACCTAGAGGAATGTTTCTACGTGTTATTCCCCTAGCTATGAAGATATTGGTGGTTACCATAAATTTAGAGGCTTTCCCAATGGCAGGCTAAACCATTCTAAGCAAGGTAAGGAGCTTAGGTGGAGGAAGATGATAGATATCATGACAGAAGGAGAGGGAAGAGAGACGGCTCAAGTATAGTGAAGCGTGTGAAAGGGAGATTACTCAACAACGTGAAGCTGCTAGTGTGATGGATCTATGGAGACAGACATTGCAGGGGAAGGAGTTGAGGTTCACATGGAGGACATGGAACCTGAGCAATCTGTGCTACCCCATCTTGGCAAGCATGTGAGGGAGACCCTTTTGGCTTCTGGTGAGAGTTCGTCACACAAAGAAAGGAGATTCGTTGGCACATATCCGAACCCACCCAAATGGATGAGCCCTAATGCTTGGATTTTCCAAACTAGGAAGAATTGTTATTGACCTAGTTGATATCAATGGAAGAGACATATCCGCGCTTAGGAGATACATTTTACAATCCCTTCTTACTATGGCTGCACATATTCCGGTATTTAGAGGAGTCTTGAGATAAGGAACAAGTGTCAAGCTTTCGGTCTAACATCGAGAGTGGGGTGGGACAAAGTAGTAGTAGCGAGCACTATCACTGGACCATCGGCACATAGTTTAGTGGTACCATGGGGAGCTTGGCATGGCTCCTACAGCCTATTAGACCCAATGGTTACAGTGGATCTAGTGGCTCTAGAGGCACATGACCCGGTGGATTAGGCGGTGGAGGAAACACCGGAGGGAACTAAGGCTCGAGGCTCGAGAGGATAGGGACCCCATCCACCACATCAAGTATTCTCTAAAATGTTGTTGCATTTGCTAGATTACGAGGGCATTGAGGATGTTGCGGAACATGTTCACAAGTGTGAACTACTATGGCATGTGAAGGTATCACAACCCCATAACAGGCTAGTCGGTTTGTAATGATGTTGCAAGAAAGGATGTGCGCACATATATGGTATAGGAAGGATGACCCTCATCAAATGGTGGTGGACTATACTACCTTAAATAATGCATTATTGGTAGAGTTCCACATCCTTGATTTCGATCATAAGAGCATCGGCGCTTTGAAGGATATTTAGCAAGGAATGGCAAGAGAGTGTGTGGAGTATGATGCACACTTTAAAAATCTCTTGTCTAAATTATCATATGATATCCATCCTTCTCAGCATGCACAGTGGTTTGTTGGAGGATTGATCACCCCTTTTAGAAGGGCCTTGTCTCATAAAAATTTTACAGACCCGCGTGAAGCATTGGAAGCTGCCTTATGTGCTGAGGCTATTGGTAGTATTGATACTAGTGTTAGCCCATTCTTAGAGGCTTAGATTGCTGCTATGGAAAAATAGTTGGAAAAATTATCTGCGAACATAGCCCATGAGACCCATAGTGGTTTGTGGTGCACAGATTGTGAAATAGAGGGACACGTTAAGGATAATTTCCCCAGAGGATGGTACATGCTTTGATAGTGGATTGTGAAATTTTCATGGGGACCATGATGCAAGTAGATGTCCCTTGCTGCAGTGCATGATCAGGAAGAATGTATCTTGTTACTACAAAATTTACACCTCTACAACCCATGACACTAAGGATTGTAGGCTCATTGATCATATCCATGAGGCCATTGATCATGGGGTGTGCCAAACCAGCATTGCCAAGGTGGTTCTAAGGACAATGATTACTATTATGAGAAGTGCGCGAGAAGGAGGTACATGTGGAAGAGGTTTTCAAGGAGGATTCCGTGGTCGAGGTAACTATGGAGGAGGAAGGAGTGAGTTCTTGTATGGAACATGTTTCAATTGTGGATCTATAGAACATTACAAGCATGAGTGCCCAGGACCTATTGCAATGCTCATGGTGTAGAAAGAAGGATAAGTATGAGGAGTGCCCGGAATTATTTAAGCATATGAATCAGCACCTTTGGAAGGATAAGGGCGACTATGAATGGTTAGTATCAAGAAGGCATACATAGTAGATGCCCCAGGTAACATAGGATGAAGGTTTGGAGTTTGTTTTGGTAACAACAAGGGCAAAAGCCACGTGTGAGAGAGGTACCAAGAGCAGAAAACCATCGTTTCAAGGGAGGAGGTCATTCATGGAAAGTATCTAGACCCCACACATCAAAAGGAGATACATCGGGACATCATGGATGTTATTCGGATCTTACAGGGAGATCCAAAGGTGTCATCTAAAGAGAAATCTAGGAGGAAGGAACAAGGAAGGAGAGTTGAGGCACAAAAGGATGACTGGATGAGGTCGGAGGTGTGTAAAATGCTAAGGCAGGAGAATATCATTCCCTTACTAGGATCATGGTTGAGAGAGAAGGTACCACATGCCGAGAAGAGTGCGAGAGATAGGTCTTGCACATGAACCTTCCCCCTCACAGCCTCGACTATGAAAAGGAGATTACGTTGAATGCAATTGTAGATGGATGACTCCTTAGCAATATCCTCATTGACACAAGTGCGGAGGTTAATGTTCGACTTTAGATGCATGACATCAGATGGGAAGACCTACATTACAGCCATCTTCGAATGTGTTGTATATGGAAAACAAGACTAAGGTAATGCCCATCGGTGTCTTGAAGGATGCAGCTATTACTATCTAGGGAGCCAAGTTTACTGGGGACTTCAAAGTCTTAGCACTTGTCGAGGCGAGACAATTTCCTAACACTACTTAGGCATCCTTGGTGTTACAAAAACAATGTGGACCTTCAGTTCAACAAAGGGTACATCAGCTTCGAGAACAAGGAGGAACAAGTCATTATACCCCTGGTTGATGGGAATTCAACACCCTATATTGAACCATTGGGAGAAGAAGTTCTAGACAAGATTTATGTGTGCTCAATCAGAGACCCTGAGATGATACACCCTACTAACGAGGTTATCCAGTTTGAAGATGCTTAGTCAGTGAGTGATACCACCAGTCTGGCATGTGACAATTGGGCACATGGAACTTATGAATTAATGGGGACTGACAGTTGAGAGGGTTAGTGACTAAGGTAACAAAGGCACACATGGTTAGGTGCCTTGGAGGAAAAGAACTTCACAAGTATTCTAAAGGAACCTTCCCTCGAGATATTTTTGTAGGAGGTAGAAGCTTAGTGGAAGGATGAGAAGGAACATGGGAAGATGTTAAGTTATGTCTTGCTTGGCACAATAGCTCGGTGGTGGGCCACACATTAGGAGAGCCTTTTAGAGTGGTGCGAGGTAAGAATTTCTCTCTCTATCAGATTTTCTAGGAGCAATGTACCCACCATCATCAAGGAGTACCATGGTAAGGATCCCACCTCTTTCCATATCTAGGAGTGTGAATGAGTGCGGAGAGAAGGCATGGAAGATTTGCCACCATCACTATGGGTGCCCAAGTTGTATTCTACACTTTGTAGGGTTGTGCGCGTGTATGGTACATTCATTTGGAGACACGCCGCCAGATAAGGAATTGGCAAGAACTCGCGTATGACCTTATTCAAACCTTTGAATATCGAATGCTTTGAGCCATTGGTTGATAAGGACTTATAGGGTATCAAGTGCCTTACCATGGGGGATAGTGCCAGGATGGAAGATAGGCTATTGGAATTACTAGGTGAACTAGGATTGGAGGCGCGTTTTGAAGAAGAAAAGGAAACATAAGAGTTACAGCTTGAGTGTGTGTGTTTGGAAAAAGAAAAGGGAAAGTTGGTATATGTGATTGATGGAGAGGAATCGAAAAGCTTATATGTTAGCCATTCGCAGCAGGGACGTGCGAGGTAGTGGACCAGATGTAGATGTTCGGTGCACGAACCTACCATGAGCCTTTAAAGACGAAGAAAGTTAACATCGGTTCAGAAGAAGAACCTAAGGAAGATATTATTGGGGATTACTAGATAGAGAAGGAAGTATCGAAAATCATTGATCTACTGCGTGAATTTGAGGATTTATTTTTGCGGGGTATCATGAGGTCAAAGGCATTCACCATTCCTTGGGGATATGAAGATAAAACTAAAGGATGGTGCACGCCCGGTTAGGAAAAGGCCCTACTGAATGAATCCCAACTTGTGCATAAAGGTCAAGGAGGAGATAGAAAAAATGATAGCTTCTGGGATCATTGAGGCAGTGGAAGAATCAAAGTGGATAAGTCCGATGGTAATCAACATCAAGAAGGATGGGTGGATTAGAATTTGTGTGGATTATAGGGAATTGAACGTAGTTTGTGTCATTGATCCATTTCCAACCCCCTTCACTGAAGAAATTTTAGGAGTCACTGGGTGTGAAATCTATTCCTTTATGGATGGATTTTTAGGGTACCACCAAGTCTAGATTGCAAAGGAAGATCGGGAAGAAAACATTTGCTACCAAGTGGGGAAGTTTTACATATATGGTCATGCCCTTTGGGTTAAAGAATGCGCCAGCTGTCTTTTCACGCATAGTGGTGCAAGCATTCTAGGACTTCATCCATAAATTTCTTTAGGTCTATTTGGATGATTGGATAGTATATGGTCTGGTTAAAGACCATTGTGACAATTTGAGGTTAATGTTTGAGAGGTGTAGGCAGTTGAGGATATCCCTCAACATTAAGAAATGTGTGTTTGCTACACCCTTTGGGACTTTATTGGGGCATATCATATGTAAGGAGGGCTTGCTGGTAGATCCTGCTAAAGTTGCAATTATTGTGGGGTTAAGGGAGCCTACTAGCTAGAGCACAATGTGCAGATTCCTTGGGCATGTGGGCTATTATAGAAAATTCATTAAGGGATATGCCAAGATCACCGCGCCATTAGAGGAGCTGCTTAGACATAAAATTTCCTTCCATTAGGGAGAGGCGTAGCAGAGGGTGTTTGATATGTTAAAAGATAGGCCTATTAGCATGCCTATTTTACGTTTCCCTCTTGGGAAAAGTCCTTTCATGTTCATGTAGATTCCTTAGGGACCGCCATTGGAGCAAGGCTTACATAGCTAGTGAAGGGATTGTTGATCATCCTCTCTATTTTACAAGTAGGAAGGCCGACACCAGCAGAAAATTATACCATAACCAAGCGCGAGGCATTGTCATGATCTCGTGCTCTTCAATTTTAGGTAGTATCTATTGGCAACACCCTTTGTGTTCTACACTCGACCACATGACATTGAAGTACTTAGTGAACAAGCCTGTTCTCTGAGGACACATATATCGATGTGTGTTTTGTTTCAAGAGTTTGAATTCACCGTTGTAGTAAAACCTGGAAAAAGCAACTATGGACCTGATCATCTATCAAGAATTGATTCAGGGGAGGACATGCACAGTATTGAGGAATTAATGCCAAATGTGCATTGTTTAGGTTGTGGCATGTGCCATCAAATTTAGAGGAGATTGTAGTATTCTTAAAGGAAGGTGTGGCACTAGATGGAATGAAGGCATTGGAAAAGAAGCAGTTGGCCATACGCGCCACACCCTACATGTTAATTAGTGGAGACTTATACAAATTGGGACGTGATGAAGTTTTGTGCACGTTTGTCTTAGACCATGAGCACACAGCCATCATGGAGGAAGTGTGGGTGGGAATTATACGGGTGATGCCACCACGTGTAATATATTAATGATAGGTTTACGGTAAGAAACCTTGTACAAGGATTGCAAAGATTATTGTAAAGCGTGTGACCATTGTCATGCATTGGAAAACCAGGAAGGAGAGATGAAATGCCTTTGTGCCCTATTCCTAGCGCGAAGCCTTTTGAAAAGTGGGCGATAGACTTTGTAGGACCTATTGCCTTTGGAAGCACATAGGACTAGGTCATGTTATGTCATCACTTTCACAAATTATCTCACAAGGTGGGAAGATGCAGCCCAACTATAGATTGCATGGCAAAAACAACAGCAAGGTTCTTATGGGAAAACATTATCATGAGGTATGGGTGTTTGTTGAGGTTGACCGTGATAGAGGTACATTTCTTGAATGAGACCATCACAATCCTATTATTAGAATTCATGGTAGCTCATCACAAGACTATGCCCTATCACCCACAAGCGATGGAACTAAAAGCATTCAACAAGATACTGAGTCATACCTTGACCAAGATTTGTGATGTCGGAAGACTTGATTGGGATGACAAGGTATCGGTAGTACTATGGGCTTACAGGACAACGTATAAAAGACTAAACAAAGCCACACCTTTTCAATTGGTGTTTGGCATGGAAGTTGTTTTTCCAGTTGAATTTATGTTGCCTTCTCTACAAGTAGCACACACAGGAGGGTTAGCGATGAAAAACATTGGAAGAAAAGAATTGATGAGCTAATGAAACTGGATGAGAGACGATCACTTGCACGATGGAGCCAAATAGTGGAAAAGGCAAAGCAAAAGGCTTGGCATGATCACCATATTAGAAACAAGAAGTTTGAGGTTGGGTAGATGGTGTTATTATATGATTCTAAGTTTTTGTGCCATCCTGGGAAGTTGAAAGTCCATTGGTTAGGTCCTTACACAATCTCGTACATCCTTTATTCGAGCACGTTCGATTCTGCGCTAGATGGGATGAAGTTTCTGGACACTTCAATGGTAGTAGGCTGAAGCCCTACTATAAATAATTCTTCTTGGTGTTTGTAAATAAGGTAGTTTTGCCAGTTAGTTTAGAAGTTTCTTTTATGCATTTTCCCTTTCTTGTGTTTCCCTTTTGCATTGTTGTTTTGTTTTGCACCTTGGGCACGGTAACCTTATTGCTATTTTTGGAGAATTTGTAAGTGCGTAGAGGACCATGCATCACTTTAAGTGTGGGGTGGAGAAAGGTGAAGAAGCGCATGATCAAAGTACCAAGGAAGTTGTGTTGAGTAGTCGGGTTGAAAGAGGTATATAAAGAGGAAGATGGAAGAATGGTTGGTGCCAGGGTAAAGCTACTTGTAGATCCCATGTACTAAGGAGGAGAAAGTGCATTTGAAAGCAACATGAGGTAGGTGAGAGCAAGGATCAGGATAGAAGAAGTGCCTTCGGCATGGGTTACGCACGTGCAAGAGTCTCTTGTAGGTTGGATTGGTTGTCGCCATAATGTTGGAGGATTTTCATGCGGAGTTAGGTGCGTAAGGAAGGCACTTTGAAGATGGGATTTGTTTGAAAAGATGCATTAAATGAACAAAGTATGGTGGTAGGTGAAGTAGCATTTAATGTTCAAAAAGAAAAAACTATAAGTAAAGGGTTGGGGCACTCTCATTTTTACCTTGCAAAATAGAAGAGTTTGAGATATAAGTGAGTTCCATAAACTAGGGCTTTCAAATTCGATCGAGTGAAGGAAGATCTATGAGATTGAAGTAGCTAGTTTGAATTTGTGAACTAGAAGGGGTTACACGGGTGTGGAGAGAGTGAAGAAATGCTTGTCTTGTGAAGATTTTATCCTAGTTAGGGTTTGAAAAACTAGGGCACGGTTTAGAAGAGTTGTATCACAAATCTGAGATCGGAGGATTGGAAGAAGTAAGACAAAATAACAAGGAGAGGGTAGGAGTGATAAAAATACCTTGACCATGGCACCCAAGAAAGGAAAGGGCAAAGCCAAGGCTAAACAACTAGAACCCGTGGTAGACACAAATGAAGAATGGTATGTAGAGATGCAATACCTAGATGGGGTGATGATGGGGAAGGAATGGGAATCCCACTTGAGAAGTATACCTGTTAGTGACTATAATCACCACACAAACACAATAGAAAAATAAATGGCACTTGGAATTAGTATGCCCCACTAACAAACAAACACCTGAGGGTTTGCCTATATATGATGATGACGTTAAGGTTAAAATGGAGAAGGCAGGGCTATTACAACTCTATGAGTTGCCTTATTTTGGAAAGCTAGAGCACCTGTACCAGTGGTTGATGTCACAGGTGCACAAAGACTACTTCCACTTTGCGGGCGCAGAAGATGCGCATGACTCCTCAGCTGATTTCATAATTTACGGCCTTATATGTGAGAGGGAGATATCCTATAAGATGACCTTGGCGATAAGGAAGATATTCAAGAGACCATCACCGAGTATGCACTGTAATAAACGGTCACGCGTGCTATGACATTTCAGAAATCAAGGACCTCGTAATGAAAATGGTCACACATCTGGTGACTAAGCTGAATGGCTAGGAAAGATGGACACAGGTCAACAAACCTTGGCTACATGTCTATAGGAAGATTGTAGGGGGAACTATATATAACATATCTGCGTACATTATGGAGGAAATTGTCATCGATGTCTGCAAAGGAAGGGGACAAGATCCTCTTCGGCAACATCTTGCTCACCATTGTATTCATGGAGATTGGGGTGCCTAATGCACCAGACAAATTTGTATGGGAGTACCCTACCAAGGATCCTTCACCCGTGAAGAGGTTTGAAAAATATTCCTGTGATACAATGACAACACCCCACAAGCGCGCTAGAAAAATGGTACACGTGCCTGAGGAATGCATTCGGGGTAGAGTGGAGAATCCTGAACAAATCCCAACATCCACCAGGAGAAGCTAAATTTTGGTCTACCAACACTACTGCCTAGGAATATTCAAGCTGATAGATGAATCATGGAGCCCTTGGTGCAAGCTCCCCTTCACATTTACTTGCCCAATACTTCCAAGTGGGAGTGAACAGGTTTAAAGAGTCAAAGAAGCTAAGACTGGGCTGGGTAGACTAGACCGGAAACACGGGAGATGAGGAAGAAGCTGAATTACCACAGCAGCAAGCGTGCATACATTGAAAAGTATGTGTCACACGAGATTTAAATTAAAAGGCCAATGATTCTCCCCATCACTTTGGAGGATCGATGACACATGTGTAATTACACATAGGGCCGAAGTTTGAGAAGGGCACGTATCTGGAGGATGAAGTCTCCATACCTGAATATCCCTTGGGTAAGAAGGGGCCCATGTCAAGGAAGAGAGGGAGAGAAGGAGAAGCACCAATTGTGCAGACTACTTAGATAGTGAGCATGCCATCCATGAGTGCTAAGCCAAGCACTTACATGCGGAGAAAGAAGTCTTCGTGAAGGAGAAGATGCCAGAGGTAGAGGCACCTAGGCAACTTTGTCTCGAGGAAGAATCACCTGAGGAAGAAGATAAGGCTGAATCCCCTGATCAGGAGCCACCTCTCAGGAAAAAGTAGAGGGTTGATGAAGAAGCTGACTCGGAGGCAACCGATAGCTTGGAGAAATACATGGGTGGAAGAGGGGATGAAAGTGAAGAAGATGGTGGCAAGGAAGAAGAGATAGAGAAAGACCAAGATCCACATGTGTTTAGCATCTACGACTTGGGAGAGGAGAGTGGAGATGAGAAGCAAGAGTTTGTATTCATGTGGTGCACAAGATGAGGAAGATGCCAAAGACATGGAGGATGAGGAGGTTTCCAGGGAAAAGGAGGGAGCCATAAGTTTTACAAAAGAGTAGATCATGGAGGTGGTAGAGAGAGAAGCACAAAGAATTCTTGAGTTCTTAGTAGACCAAGATTTAGAGCATAGCGCAAACATAGTGTTGAAGGAGGGGAAGGAGGAGAACATTGAAAAATAACATGACAACCTTGGAGGCCACGCTCACGATAGTAATCTTCCCCAAAGGCGCGTGCTCGGGAAGAATAATTCTAGATGCAGAACAAAGACAGGTAATGGGCTATGTTGATGACACAAGGAAGGTGTTATGCACATGATTCCAGAGCACCATACCCACGAAAAGGCTCATAGCCATGGGTTCTTTTTGAAGGATGGAACGTACCCCGAAGCAAGAAGATTCTCTCTTGGGAATTTGAGTCCCATGTTGATGAGCCAAACTTCAAAGTCTACCAAGGAGCACTCATCACATTGCCAAAATCTAAGGGGTCAATCCCTTAGTGAATGCTCAGGAGCTCTCGGATGAGCAGGTCTACAATGCACTAAACAAGGTTGCGGTCGAGACCGAGGCTAGATTATTTACGTGCAATGACAGGATTAGAATGCTGGAGGTGAAGTTAGGGAAGAAGGAGGAAGAACTGGTGGAGAAGGCCAAGAGCTTGAAGTAGGAGGAATTGATCAGCGCACAGTTAAGGTACGAGTTAAAGGAAGAAAAAGTAAAGGTGTAGGAAGTATACAAGAAAATGGAGTCTATCAAGGGCACCATCCTCCTAAAGCACCTAGACTTAGTGCCACCCACACAAAAGTACTCATCCCTCCTGGAGTGTATGGAAGACCTAACGCACGTCCTCACTATGGAGAGATGACCCTTGGCCCTAGAGTTTGCTGAAGAAGTGGTTGCACGCTTGAAAGAGGAGGACCGATTGAAGGTGGTAGCGCTCATTCTGAGTATAGCCAAGTACTCGCGGAGGTTAAGGTTGTTGCCTAGTCTGCAGAAGCCACATATGATACATGCGTGGATAGAGATAAGGTGGCGAGCTCCTTGGTTGCCATGCTTGAAGCGGAGCTAAAGAGTTCGAGGAAAAGAACAAGGGAATAGGGTAGAGAGAGACGGGTCCTCGCTGAAGTAGAGAGAAAAATCGGAGAGGCAATTGAGGCTTTAAGGAGCTTAATTAAGGACCGGATAAAGGAATTATACCCTAGATCATTAGAAGGATGGATAAACTTGAGGACTGGGTAAGGAGATGGATCAAATTGTGGAAGTTTTGGGCACCAGGGGAGTCTACACGAGTTTTGATGAAGTGAGCACCACTGGTGGTAGACCTTTACTAGAAGGCACAAGGTGAGGTTGGAGTATGGAATAAGCTAGAGGAGACCTCAGAAAAGATTTTCCTAGCTTGTTTAATTGATGCTTCCCCATTAGTCATTATTTTTCTTGATTCTTTCATTCATTATTCTTTTTGTAAAGTGTAAGATGATTCATTGGTTCCCTAGAAAGCATGCATCTTGGTCAAGTGAAATGTTTCCGAGGACAAAGAATAGGCATAGTGTGGGGTGATGTTGGACCCTTGTAATCTTAACCAAGTATGAAGGTGCGTGGGCGTGCAGGGTCCCAGTTATGAAAAGGCACGCAAGGCAAAAGCACGCAAGAGAAAGGCTTAGGGAAGCACATAGCATGCGCGACACACGAAAGGAGGCTTGGGACTTAGTCAATTTGAGTGCCCAGGGTAGAACACGTGAAAAGCATGATCGGTTGTGCGTGGATAAGATGTCATCCTGGCGATAGGCTGGCCCAGGAAAGAGCATGCCCTGATGGAATCTTCTAGAAGAACATCATGAGGTAAAGTGGAAAGCTCAGGCTTGAAGAAGCATGCTCACATGGACCACATTCGACACTTGGCACTAGATCTGAGGATGCTGGAAGGCAAGTTGGTAGTGTAGGAGGATTATAAATACAAGTGCTGCAGGGAGTAAGAAAAAGAGAGAAGAAGCACGAGGTATAGTGGGTTAGAGAGTGAGTGGAGCTCTCTGAAAATTAATACGAGTGGATATTTGTATTTAGAAAAGAATGCACTAAGCATGGAGTTGTAATTTTTTTTTCTAGCTTAGTTACATACGTCGAGAGATATGCATGATCATGCGGTCTTCTCTCTATGACATTACGTGATTAATCAATGAATATAATGAGGTTACACATATAAGTAGAGATGGATATCAATGGTTTTAATGCACTTTTCTCTCATATGAGTTCTTTTTCCTTTCATGCTATGTATGAATGCTTGTATAATTATTTCGTCATAATGCATGTTTAGGGTTACATTAAAGTACTCGTCTAAGGTGATTGCGAGGATCTAGAGGCCGTTACGAGTCCTATGGTCCTTGTATGTTTCAACCTCCCTAATTAAAACTCTTACACTAATCATAATTGATGCTTCCCACTAAACTCACATAAAGAGAGATTCGGTACCCACGCATGCCTCGGGTGAGCACTCGGCTTCTACTTTAGGTGATAGGATAATGCGCATTAGGTTCCTTCCTTTTGTGATAGGAGTAAAAATTTCAAATGGACACATTTTTTGAGAACTCAGATTTGGGCATGAGAAGATTTTTGGAAACATCTCGATGCCCTCTATGCCTTGGAAAGATAAAAAATCATTTTTGTAGGAAATGGTGGGTGAAAATATGAAAAATTCTTCCAGCCATTAATACCAAGTCCAATTTCTCCAACTACTAGATCTGATTCGATTCGATCCGTCGTTCTTCTTTAATATGCCGAATAGATAGAGGAGCTAGAATTGATTTGATTTGGGCGGATTTGAAAGAGGCATTAATTGATAGTGGTTGATTCTTCATGAAAGGATTTAATGCATATCCTATGGTAGTTGAAGTAAGATTCAAATTTTCCCTCTTCTCTCTCTTATTCTTTCTATATATCGTAACACTTATTATATGAGAAAGAGAGATTATTGTGGGCGTAGGAAACTATGTCAAATTTGTTTCCAAACTCCATTTTGAGTTGAAAACCTTCTCCTATGCATGGAAAGAATTTTTTTGCCTCTAAGTAGAAATGTAATGGTCTATGCACCCATATAGATCCATAAACCATTTGCATTGTTTTGTTGTCTCTCCATGCCTCTCCCTTTCAAATCTATTTTTGTGCATGTATTTCACATTTACATGTGTAGGGCGTTGTGTTTCATGGAGTTTTGATCATGGATTAGGATCTAGGTTTGTGTCACTTTTGTCTGACCTTCCCATCTTCCTTTCTCCCATGTTTCATCCTTCCTCAACAGAGCATCTCACCCCTTTCCTTCTCTAGTGTATCACTGCTTTATTGTAGGATTTTCTTTCACCGTCTCTTTCTCTGTGGTTCCTTGGAATGGTTAGATTAGGATAGTTTAGTTTTTGCATGCATTATTGCTCATGGTAGGTAGTTTAAGAAAAAGAACCAACTTTCTCCTGGAGGATCATCTCAAGCTTGCAAGTCCCACGGCTTGAGAGATGATCTAATGTTATGCAATCACACCAAATTCCCCATTTTAACCACTCCATTCCCGGGCCATTCGGGAGTCTTTGTGATTTTTCACTAACAAGTACTTAATCCTCTCTGTGCCATATTCCAAGTAGTTCACCATGTCACTACTTACCTTGTCTACATTGTGTGACCCTTTTCTCATGCATGGTCTTCATCCCAAGTAATTCCCCTTATGATCATCATCATCCTTATCACCTCTAACAAATGTTTCACATAGGTTTCACACTTGTACCTATGTTATCCTACCTAACACGTTAACTGTATATAACTCCCCCACTACCAATGATTTAATTTCCATGCACATGTACTGCATCTTGTTCACCCCACACTAAAATTACATGTGGTCCTATGCGCATGAACTCAATAGAGATCAATCATATTCATGCATACAAGCGTGCTTATTAAAACAAAACAAGGAAATTAAAATACAAATCATAATAACATCTGGAAAGAAACACATGAAAGGAAACCTAATCTAAATGGAAATAATGTCTTATTATAAACACCAAGAAGCTTTATTTATAGTAGGGCTTTATCTTACTCATATTGAAGTAATTGGGAAACATGGTGTTGTCCAATGCACCATGACTAACATGTAACTAATTCAAGTATCTTGGTTACTACAAAAGGTCCCAACTAATGCACTTTCAACTTTCCTGGGTGGTACACAAAATTAGAGTCATAGAGAAGGGCCATCTTTCCAACCTCAAATGTTTTGTTCTTAATGTGCATATCATGCCATGCATTTTTCTCACCTTCTTAATATTTTGGATCCAACTCGCAATGGTGTGCCTCTCATATAACTACATTAGTTTTTCAATGTGCTCTTCAACATTTTGGTCATCATCAAGTCCTCCTACATGTGTAATAAATAGGGATGGTAACATGAATTCAACGGGTAGTATTGTTTCCCCTTGAAACACTAAATTAAATTATGTGGCCTTGTTCACCATTTATAAGCTGGTCCAAGTATGCCCAAAGTATAGCTCACACTTTATCATTCCAATATTTTCTCCAAACATCACAATTTTTTTCAAGGTCTATCCCAAAATTTTATGGAAAGCTTTTGCAGTCCATTAACTGTCGGTGATAAGAAGTAGTCTTATGGAGTGCTGCCATAAACTCTGCTAATAATATCTTAATTTAGATAATATCCACACATACACCTCACCTAGACACCTCATCTAGCCACCTCACCCTAAGACCTATTCTTAGTAAGTTACCATAACTAACTAAGACTTACCCAAACCCTAAAGATCAATGCCTACATTCTCTCTAACCACATTCCCACATGCTTACAAGAAGCTCCTAGTCTAATCCGTGGGTTAACGACACAAGATCTGAGAAAATCAAGAGGATCTCCCTAGTTTAGTAAACCTAGGAAATCCCACCTTGACCGATGCCGCTATTACCCTAACCATCGCCGGTTAAGCCGAACCACCATCGGTCACCTTTAAACCCCTAAAACAACCTTATTTCAAGGTTGGAAAAAGTTGGTGAACATTAGCACATCCTGAGAGATATCACATCTTCTGAGAATGAATTCCAGTGAGAACACACATGCAAGGAAGGAGATCAAGCATTTTCTCCTACACAGCCATCCAACACTCACCCCAACAAGGATTTGATCCAACCAAGAAAAAGGAATGCACATGCAGCCCATGCAGAAGCTCTCCTATGATTGGTGATCATCTGTAGTCTTCAACCTCTTACCAACACCTCCATCCCTCACTCACAGTGTCCAGGACTAGAATCGAGTAAGTAAAATTATACTCCTCTAGTTCATTTCATTTCATCATTATATTGTCACCCTTTTGTTCTCTCAGCCACCCACAGACCTCCATTAATACTCACCCCTCCATATACCCATTAAAACCCCATCAAATCCCACCCAAACCACCCAATACCTCATTCCACCAACCAAAAGTCCTTTGTGTAATCACAAAGGAGACCTAAAACTCATTCTGTGGCATTCCTAGTTTTTCCACAAGAATCGGCCAGCATGCAGTTATACCCAACCATCCATCTTCATCACCCTTAACCGGCATCGGTTTCTATATTTTCCCATACAACCTAGAAACAATGACCTATCCACCTAATTCTACATCACCCCCATTCACCTGTGATCTACCTGAGACCTCTATCAGACCTGCAGAGACCTAGAACTAGTTACTTGACCTTCGGATCTTATTTTAACTTAGCCTTTATTAGATTAGACCTTTCTTATTGTATTTTGGATGAGATACCCAAATCATTTCAACTACAATGATAGGATTTACTTTATTTCCCACATTAAATTGTCTTAAATAGTGGACTGATAGCCATCTAGGAAGTATCACACTTCTGGATCTAGCACACGCTAGGCAGTTCACTACACATATTGTTTAACTCTTTCTGGTGGTCTTGCTTTTCATTACAGGTAGTTCCTCCTAGCCAAAAGGAAGCTCTCACAATCAGTTGTGGATTCAAAAGTCATACGCACGCAATAACCCATCAACCAACATTTCAACAGGTATTCCTCCTACGCCCGTTACCCTATCTGTTTTGTCAATATTTCAAAGAAATGTCTAAGAATCAGGTGAAACATTTTGGCACGCCTTAGTGGGACCCATCCAGGGTTCCTTGCATTTTATTCATTCCTAGGAAAATTTGTGTGTTTGTTTCCCTTCTAAAAAGCATACACATTAATTTTCTTCCTTGGTAACCCACCTTTTCTTTCTATTTTCTCTAAAGGAAACCTTTCTTTTGGTGTAATTAAAAAGAACCATTTCTTCATGTTTTCCGCATTTAGTGAAAGAGCATCCCCCTTCCTCTTCATCTATTTGTGTCATCCAACTTCACACTTTGATTTGGGCTTAAAAATAAGTGCATTGCATTCTGATTTATCACATTAGCTCACATTAATTGAGGGCAACCTATACTACGTTGAAGTCATGCCCAGCTGATGGTTGACAAAATGAATCATAGAAAGCACATCTCTCTCTCTCTCTCTCGAGTCATACCAAATTACACAAATTCAAAACAAATACATATTCTTAAACAACATCTTTCCTGGGAATGCTGACAATGATCGCACTGATATGAGGATTGGCAGGTACTCCCCAGCTCACTTGCTCTGTCGAGTCATACTTCAGAGCGAAGCCCACCCCCACCATAACATACCTAAAACCTCACCTTTTAGATCTCCTTCTTCGTAGGAAGCCATCCTCACCAAAAAATTCTATTCTACAGTACATGAGTCAGTCCTTAAATAGCATAAGCTAAACAAACATAATAGAAAAGGCACTCCTAGGATCACATTTTTCTTAGTGTTTCTACTTGGCTTGCGTTTTGAGGTGAGAGATCACGTTCTTCATTTTTCTTGTTCATCCTTGCATGCTCCTCATCACAGTCTGGTGTATTCCGGCTTCACCTGAGTGTGCCTGGACCATATTCTCATCATTCTCAGAATTCTAGGTCTGATTCCACATCAGATTTTAATTCACAACCACCATTCTTTCATCACTATTTCAATTTCACATAACCGGTGTCGGTCCAGTGACCATCGTCGATTACCCTCTTACCATCGTCGTTATACCCAACCGGCGTCGGTTCCAGGTCCTTTTGTTAACCTACTCAAAGGGACATTTATTCATCTTCATCCTTGCTATTTATTCATCTTCTTCCACTTTTCACAGTCCCTATCATTGCTATCATTCCCATTGACGTTGTAAAACTCATCAGATTTGGCATACCTATCAGATTTGACCTTATACCTTGTTTTTCACTCACTATCCATTTTCTATAGTGACTGGCAGTGGTTACCCCTAACCGGCGTATCGGTTTTCCCTAACCGGCATCGGTTAGCCTATTTCACTTTCCAACCAACATTTGGTACCTAATCCACTTTTTACCACCTAGATTCACCTGTTCTCTTATTTTTTTTGTGTCATTTACAGAGAAGCAGCCCTACCTGATCAGTATTGGTTCACATGGTGCTAACCCAAAGACAAGCAAGCACTCATATTTCACACCAGTTATCAACCACTCCCACCTAGTCCTTCACCACCTTCCATTTTATCACCAGCCATGGATCCTATCCAACCTATCACTATCACTACTAGAGATGAGGAGTTCACACGACTCCTTGACCAAAACCCTACCACTTTACATTTTTACCTTTCCCACTCATCCACTCGAGATGCCTCAAGTCAGTTGATATATGACATGCCCATATCTATCCCCCGACTCTCACTCCCACTCTCCGCATCGACCCCATCTCGGCTCCGTGCTTTGCCACATCTACCTTACCCCCCAGTCATTTTCAGCTAAGTCCTATACCCTATGATTGCCATGCATCTTTCCACCTCATGGCACCCGCCACATCCACCATACCCTCGATAACTACCCAAAATGCAACCTCATCTACCCCTAATGTCTCACACATACCCATAGCTACACTACCACCTCCGGTGTCGGTGACCCCTACCCCTTTTCAAAACATGGTACTTTCCATTCCACAATCATTAGCCCCCATTTCCACTAGGGTTACCATGACCCTTCCACCTCCATATACATACTATCAAGTAGCCTCCCATTTCATCTATTATTCACTCTGTATGTACGTACCCCTGTTTCACTTGCCTTCTTCTCAATCAACCTACATGGCAGCACCATATACTGGAGTGCCACCCCCATTATATGCCCAACACCAACCCCCTCACACTACAGAGGCACCCAATCATCATAACCTACCGACGACCTAATCAAATTGATGTTGGACAAGATGCAGACATTGGAGGCATTGGTTTCTGCTCCTCGTAACACTCTCACCTACGATGAGATTTGTAATGAGCCTATCCACCCATCCATTCCTATCCACCCATATCCCATGCATTGGGAGATGCCTAAATTCAACCATTTCAATAAAGAAGGAAGACCCATAGCAACATTTGTGGTCATTCAAACATGGGTGTTATCTTGATCACTCATGATGATGCTTTTCTATTGAGGACCTTTCCCATGTCTCTGACTGGACCAACATTAGATTGGTATAGTGGGTTACCTAGACACTCTATATTTTCATTTAATCAGGTAGCCCAAGCCTTCTTGGATCACTTCTCCATCAATATTGTCAAGAAGGTTACCATGACTGACCTATATTCCACGCATCAATATGAAGATGAATCTATCACAGATTTTTTCACTCACTGGCGTAGCCTGATCAACCAACTCACCTTCCAACTACCACAAATAGAGCTCATCGAGCTTTTCACATGGGCTTGTGCTAGACATATCTCACCAACCTTATAGGTCCAAACCTTCCAAACATTCGATGAAGCATTCACTATGGCACAAAAGTTAGAGATTCGGGCCATCGAAGAGAAGAAAATCCAATTACACAATAAGAATTCAACATTCAAGTCGAATGATACCTCTTCTTCTTCCAAACCACAAAACAATTATTCAAAAGCTAAGGGCACCACTAATGTAGTGGTACTCAAGGCCGGCCCAACTCATCCATCAAATCAGGCTACCCCCTCATCTAATCTCTCACCCATTCAAACTTTTCAATTCAGACGAGAACAATGGAAATACACCCCAATTGGGAACCTTACTCCTCTTTGTCTTAGAAAATCTTATCAAAGCCGAGCCATCACCCTTCCACCTATAAAACCACACACTAGTTTTGACCTTGCTCACCCCATGCCCATGGTATAAAGAACATGACTTCTGTAACTATCATCGAGTAAAGGGTCATAGTGATGGCAATTACATCACTTTCAAAAACATTGTCCAAGAAATGCTTGAGAAAGGTGAGTTAACCATGGATAATCCTAACACACCTACCAACCAAAACCTACACATCTTCAAGAAACCATTTCCCAATCATGCCCCTTCATCTTGATCAAACCGGTGAGACCTCAACTCATGATACCCATACCCATGAGGTTCACGCTATTTTTAATGACGTACCTGTCACCTCCCAATTACCTCACATTCCTTCCATAGAGGAAATCCTAGCCCAAAATCCTCCTTCCACGTTGGAACCCACCACACCTATTCCTCCACCCATAGAGGAACACCTTTCATCTCCTTCATCACCTACGGAGGAGTCTTCCACTAACATCGAGACCATTTCACCTTTGGCTTCTCCACTTAGAGAACCCCATACCTTCAGCACAAGGAACACTTCTTTCCACCCACGAGAGGAGCACCCATCATCCTCCTCCACCCACAGAGGACCCATTACCTCCTCCACCCATCCCATCATCTCCAAACCCTATCACAGACCCAATTGAGATACCCTTACCTCTTGGTGAGCATTCTCCATCAGCTACCCAAGACCCTGCAGACCTACTTTTGGCTCTCTTACCCACGGAAGCTGAAGCTAGCCAATTCCCCATCTCTAAGACACATTTTACGGGAATCACCATTAGGTCCTCATCAATTCCACCTACAGACATACCATTCTCACATTTGGCCGATCACTTAGATTATGTGGATAGGGCCTTACTATGGGGGCACCTTTTGCTTCTTGTCTCAACATGAGATGCAGATGTCACTTGTTGACACTTCCACTATCTACCCAAAAATATTTTGACCAATCAAACCAATACAACCACCTCTATCACCATTCCCTCCATGACACCCATCATAACTCAACATACACCCTTACCCATAACCCAAACTACATCTAAACCCAAACCCACACCTACAACATCTTCCTCACTAAACCTATTACCACCTTAGGGGTCACCCCAACCACCAGCCTTACTCATCCACCTATCAAACTAGATTTAGCTACATCCTCCAAAGTCAACACCACACCTACTCTAACACCTAAACCAAAGAACCAAACCCATCGACCTCATACCCCAGTTACCAATCACACCTACACCTGTCCCATCTATCTCTTAGGACCTCAGCTTCCCAACATGGTCAAGCAACCTCCACCCATCAATAAACCAAAAACACAACAGCCCATTCCTTCCTCACAAACCTCCAACCTACCCAGGCACCCAACACGACTTACACTTGCACCTGCAACATCTCTACCACCCATACCTCCAATACCCTCAGCTATTTCTTCACTACCCACTACACTTCAGTCATTGTCCCTCACACCCCATGTGTGACCTGCATCATCTACCTTCATAGCAACACCCCCATTATCCCCATGGGTAACTCACCCTCTTCCCCCATCTACTTTTCCTTCTAGACCTCATAAACCCATATCACCTTTACCCAAGAAGGTGCAACCCAAAAACAAAACTCCGTTACCCTCCAATAAGATAGTCAAAACAACCACACACCCTCCTACTCATTCATCTACCATACCCCTACCTAGACAAACACGACCAACACCCAAGACCACTCCAGCACCCAAAACCATGGCTCGACCCACTCCTCCTCCTATGTGACTGTTCCTCAACAATCCACCACACCTACACCCAAACCCATTCACTTCCCATTACGACCCACTAGTAGGGTCCTATGCCAAAATTTTAACCAACCTCCTTGAGACTTCTGTCATTACATTACCACCACTCAGACCTTACGACCCCCTCAAACCCAAGCCAAAAGGGTTTGATGACACTAAAATTTGTGCCTACCATCATGTGCCAGGGCATGATGTGGAGAACTACAAGGCTTTGAAAACCCTTATCCAGTTGTGTCCTCTGAAGCCAACTTTGATGATGACGACCTTCTCGATGAGGACCCTACCTCACCAACACCCATTCCCACACTGTCCACTCAACAACCACAACCTCCACCCCCACAACTCCTCAAACCACCTCCAAGATTTGAAATTAACATGGTTCGCATTAGAGAACTTTCCACACCACCACCCAAATGTCATTGCACCCAGCTCACCTCACAGGGTTTTTCTCCCCAGTAGGTTTTTTCCCATCATGTCATTATACCACTCACCCTACACCTTCTCTCATTTTCCAACCCCCTCGATCAACATGATACACGTCACTACCCATGCTCAGAAGGAAAAGGTAAGGAAAAGGCAACCAACCCACCAACTAATCCCATACCCAACATACCATCTACACCCACACCTAAAATCACTATCCATGGCCCCACATATCCTATTTCTAATGGGGTTACACATCACACCATGCTCAAAAAACTACACCAATCCCCCCTCAAAATGTCCTTATATGACCTCATCCAAACCTCAAAATCCCATCATCAAGCTCTCATGGAGGTTCTTCAATCTATTGAGGTTTTACCCAATGACCCTACACCCGTAGCCTCCATTATCACACCCCATCATGTAGCCTCTCTTACCAAATTACCACCTTCATCTTCACCCCATCCTACTCACCAAGTAGCCTCCCTTAGCTTCTCAGAGGAAGAGATCACACCACACCAAATGGATGACCCAGACCCAGCCCTCTTCATCTCTATCCACATCGATGATATACATGTATGATGTGTGTAATGATTGATGGGGGCACTAACATTAACATCATTTCATCCCATGCTTTCGCTCAAATGCACATACCTGATAATTACATGCATAAACATCCTATCATGTTGCATTCATTCAATGATGCTATCACCTCCACATTAGGCACTTGTCATCCTCCACATTCACATGGGCCCCCTGCACTATTCTAGAACTATTCTACATCTTGGAGGGGGAATTCCAATATAACTTGTTGCTTGGCAGACCCTGGATTCATGTCATGGGTTGTGTTCCTTCCACTTTGCATCATTGTGTAAAGTTTGAGCACGAAGGGCACACCTATACTATCCCATCTGATCCATCACCTTTCAAAACATGCAACATGCTTTACCAACCCAATGATGTGCTCATACCCATTAAGGCACCTACCTCCGCGACCACCACCACTTCACCTACACCTCCGCTTACCAATACAACCGCTACCTCAACCACACATGCCTCCTCCATTCCTACCACTACCACAACCTCCACGGCCAACCCATTAGCTGCCCAAGCCATTAACCCCACCTCTATTTGACCTCTCGACACATCATCTATTCCAGCTACCTACATACCAACCACCATCCCTTTGGAAGGTATTTTTCAATGCCTCACTCTGGGGAATACCACCTATATAGTGTCAACACATTCCTTACTCCACAAGAGTACGAAAGCCTTCACCAACACCCACGTTATGATCACCGTATATAGAGAACATCTCTGTATGGTCCTCCTCACCTTCGTACTAGTCTCACCTATGGGGGACTTGATACTACCACTTACACACCAACCACCATCATCACAAACCCACCCATTTTCCATGACTTCCAATCACTCACCAATCACCATTTCACCCACACCTTCTTACACCGATGTGCATGGAAGGGTTTTGGTTTTGGATTTTATGAGAAAGGCCACCATACCATTATTCCATGTACCACCCACAAATATAATGACCATAGTGGTATCACTTTCCTAAACCACCTACCAAACAAGCCCACATTGAACTCATTAAGGACACTAGCCCTTCTCCACCTTCTTCACCCACTCCACCTTCATCACCACCCTCACCACATGGAGTCGATGGATCCTGAATCTATCCCTCCTAACTTTTTTTTTTCATAAACACCATTTCCTTGGGGCCTCTGACTTATCAATGCGAGGGCGAGGCCCCTTCCACTCTTCCCTTCCTGTATCCTAAAATGATCGATGATGATACACCTTCAATTAATGTCATTCAATGTCAGGATGATGAATCTATACTCACCTACCTTGGTGCAGAAGACTCATATATTCATCGGTCATTACCCTCTGAGATGCAAACCATGTTGAATGAATCACTATCGAGATCAACATTCACACTCAGGATGACCCACACATCCTAAAGATCGGTCAATCTTTAGATGTTGTTGAACAGAAGCCATCACTTCTTTTCTCAAGGATCATAACCACACTTTCACTTGGTCTTACATAGACATGCCCGGTATTGACCCCACCATAGTGGTCCACAATATCATCACTGTTCCCGATGCCAAACCCATCAAACAAAGCTAAGGAAAATGCACCCTCGCATTGCCCTTCTCATCAAAGAAGAACTTCAAGTGCCTTCTTTCCATTTCCTTCATCTTACCCATTGATTATCCTCATTGGATTTCTAACATTGTCCCTATCACTAAGGTGATAGGGGGACTCCACATTTGCATGGACTTCCGTGACCTCAACCTAGCATGTCCAAAAGATGACTTTCCCTTACCCGGTATTGACCAACTAGTTGACCTTACCACTGGTCACGAGATGCTATCACTCATGGATGGCTTCTCGGGTTATAACCAAATCTTGCTTGCCCCAGAAGATCAACACAAAACCATGTTCATCACCCCTTGGGGACCTTCTACTATCGAGTCATGCCTTTTGGCCTTAAAAATGTTGGTGCCACATATCAGTGGGCTATGACTTACATCTTCCATGATATCATGCATCGTATATTGGAAGATTACATGGATGATCTCTGGCCAAATCTAAATGCCACTCCAGCACCTCACCGTCCTCAAAACCATTTTTGACCACCTCATTAAATATTGTGTTCACCTTCAGCCAAAGAAGTGTGTCTTTGTGGTTCTCTCAGGAAAGCTCCTAGGATTTATTGTTTCCTTACGTGGTATAGAAGTTGACCCTGCTAAAGTCAAGGCCATTCTAGAAATGCCTCCGCCCACTAACCTTAAACAACTCCGTAGCCTGTAAGGTAAGTTGCAGTCTATTCACCATTTCATTTCACAATTATCTTGATCGGTGCCAACCATTTCATCATCTGCTCAAGAAGGATGTCTCCTTTAAATGGGATGATGACTACCACAAAGCTTTTGAGGCCCTAAAACAATACCTTCTCCAACCACCCATACTCATTCCACCTAAAGATGATCAACCTTTCTACCTTTACATATCAGCTACCGATCACTCCTTGGGAGCCATGCTCGCTCATCACGATGAACAACACGGGAGCAGGTGGTTTATTATATAAGTCGTACTCTTTTGGACTATGAAACCCGATACACCCATCCCGAGAAACTTTTCTTAGCCTTAGTTTTCATTGCCACCAAACTCCGTCATTACCTACTTAACCACAAAAACCTATGTTGTGACCAACACCGACCCCTTACACTTCATGTATGCCAAACCTTATCAAAATCAGCATGCCACATGATGGCTTATGCTTTTAGCTGATCTTGACCTCAAATTCATTCATCAAAAGTCCATCAAGGGCTAGGATATCACCACCAATTGGCCGATGCACCTATTTCTGGGATCAACCCTCTAATTTTGACTTTCCAGATGAGTCAATTGCTACCCTTTCCTTGATGAACCCCCTTACCAAATGACACTCTTCTTCGATGGTTCCAAGTGTCAGCATGGGGGTGGGGCTAGTATTATCCTCATTCCACTTGATGGTGAGCCCATGCCTTTGTCTTTCAAACTTGATTTTGAATGTACAAACAATATTGCCGAATACGAAGCACTCGTACTAGGTCTCCAAGCCACCTACACCCTAGATGTCAAATCAATCAACATCTTTGGTGATTCTCAATTGGTCGTAAACCAAGTCAATGGTATATACCAATGCCATAATGAGATACTTCAAAAATATAAACATCATGTAGACATACTTTTGACCACCTTTGACCATTACACCCTTCAAACCATCCCACGTTCAACCAACAAATTTGTAGATACCATGGCCTTGCTTAGCTTCCCAAATACCCACTTCACCCACCGATTCTAAAATATTTGTCACCATACAATGACTCCAATCACCTTCTTATCTACCTCATGATGTTTACTCCATCGAACCATCACCCCTTCGACCCGAGTGACCTTTGGTACAAACAATACTCAACTATCTTTCTCTCTCCATCTTACCTCCTGATCTCACCCATAATGGACAATGCCTTCCTTAAAAAGGTCTCTCATTACGTCATCATCTGGGGGACTCCTCTATAAGCGTGGATTTTGATGGTATTCTCTTACGATGCCTCACAAGTTCTGAAATTCCTTATACCATTAAGGAAGTTCATGATGGCATATGTGGAGGTCACTTTAGTGGCCTTGCTATTGCTAAGTGTATTCTTTCACCTAGGCTATTACTGGCCAACCCTTAACCATGATTGTTGTGACTACATCAAATGTTGTGTAAAATGCCAACAACATGCCAATCTTCATCATACACCTAGTCATGCCTTACAGGTCACCCGTGACCTTTGGCCCTTCTCTCAATGGGGTTTGGATCTTGTCGGAGAAATCAATCCCCATTCTTCCCAACGCCATCAATGGATCATCACTGCTATCGAATACTATACAAAATGGGTGGAAGCCATACCACTCATCTCCACGAAAGCTGAGAAAATATGTGAGTTCATTAACCACCACATCATTTGTCACTTTGGTGTTCCTCATCACCTCATCACTGATAATGGAAAACAATTCAAAAACAAAACATTACAAAAAAATTGCGATGCCTTTGACATTCAGCTCAGTTTCTCATCACCCTATTACCCACAAACCAATGGCCAAGCCGAATCCACTAACAAAACCCTAAAAAAATTCTTATGAAAGTGGTTAATGATACTGGGAAGGATTGGCATACACACATTCCTTTTTCCCTATGGGCATATCACACTAGTATTCACACTTCCACTGTGCCACACCATTTTCTCTGGTCTATGGTATAGAGGTTGTTCTGCCTCTCAAAGTTTAGATCCCCTCACTCCACATTTCTCTCCATGACATGCTCAATGATGATGACTTTCATCAGGACCATTTAGCACAACTAGAGTTATTAGATGAACATCATCTTAACACTCTTGATCACCTTCAAGTTTACCAAAAATGTATCAAACGTGCCTACACAAAACATGTGTCCATGCATGAACCTTCCAAGTTGGTGACCTTGTCTTGAAAGAAAATCAACATGTAACCAAAGTAGAAAAAAGTAAATGGAAAATTTTCTCCTAATTGGCTTGGACCATACATCATGACTCATACCTATGGATCAGGTGCTTATCATTTATCTTCACTCGATGGTAAACCCAAACCTGAGCCCCTTAATGCCTTGCATCTTTGACCATTCTATTGTTGACTTGTAGTCCTACCTCACCTTTTGTCTCTTTCCATGCTCATCCCTTGAGCGCTATCCACTTCATACACCTCACCAATGATTAAACAAGAATCATGTGAGTACCCATCACTTGTTATCTTCTCTTGAATATGTGTACCATGTGCTTGCACATAGCATGATTCTCATGGATACTTTTCATCTACCTTTAGATGAGATCCCATGGTCATTTCACCCTACCTTTTGCACAAGAGTCCTATTCTCCACCTTGGTCTTGTCCATGACTTCAAAGCCCTCACATGGGACACAACTCCTTGAGTCAAACTTCTAATAAAATGATGACTCCCTTAAAAGGACATCTATCTCTCGACAATCACCGCTATAAATAGACTGCTCCCTCAAAGGACAACTATGTAAATCTCTTTAAAAAAACACGAGAGCAATGAAGCTTCCCACATCGATCAGCTTTACGAAGACCTCAAGGAGTTAAATTCCTCATCCCATATAGACTTCCCGCATCGATCAGTCTATCTCAAATACAAGTCAACACAGAAAACATTTTAGTCATGGACTTGCCCATTGTGACCTCGGATCTCTTGCCCAAATAGCATGCTACCTCATACCATACAAAATTACCCACTTTTCACCCTTCAAACCATACCCACTCCCATTTCCCACTACCTCAAGGGACTTCTTGGAAACTATGACATTTGGTGATCATGTGACTACTTTTCACCATAGAAAAATCAATCATGCAATGTCTTTAGGGTCTTACGTTCATCACCTCTTTCAAGGTGTGATCTACTCGGTATGATCCTCACCAATCAGGTGGCTTTATTTCCCCCTCTTCTCTTTTAGCCATCCTTGTTTACATTTTGATTACCTTATACAGGACTTGGTCCTCGATGCTTACTTTTGAGGTAATCTATTTTCTTCTTTTTCCACAATCAATATCACCTATCTCACTTTACCTATAACCCACCCACACCTAACAAACCTAAACCCACACCATACCTAAAACCTACCACCTCATTTTCACACCCTCTCATATTCTTCCCTAGCTTATGGGAGAACTACATCGGCCTGAGGTCCCTTTTCACCGGGACTATGTAGGCAGCACTCCACGGGCATGGGGCCCCTGGAGGATAGCTCGGCCATGCTTTACCCTAAACAATTCATCATTCCTCTTCCTAACATTACATCCTACCCCACTTAGTTTCCTTTTATATCCCAAATTGGAAATTAAAACCAAACAAACAACAAGTTGCTTAACATCTTTATCATCAACACAACATGCATTTACTATGTCTACCATTTCTCTAACATCATCATACATGTAATATAAAGCATCTTACACATGACCCATATCATCATTCATTACACAAAGTAATGAATCACAAAAACTTACACCAACTTGACTCAACCATGCCTAAACCAACCTGACTCCACCATGCCTCTGACCTAACTCAACCATGCCTATGACCTGACTCCTACCATGCCTAACAAACTCACCCAACCATGACCTATGACTGACTCGATCCATGCCTATGACTGACTCGATCCATGCCTAAGACCTGACTCAATCCATGCCTAAACCAACCTGACTCCATCATGCCTAACTCACCTAATTTCCATCCATATCAAAACAATAAATCAAAAATCTCATCAACACATCAACAAATCAAGAAATATCATGTATCTCATCATATAAATAAATGTGTATCTCAATACAATATACATGGCTATCTCATCATGTCCATCATCTCACAATCATCATGCCAACTCACCTAATTTCCATCCATATCAAAATGTCATCAAAAATCTCATCTCATATATAATAAAATAATGAACATACAAAATCTCATCATATAAATAAATGTGTATGCTCAAACAATATACATGCTATCTCATCATGTCCTATATCATCTCATATGTGATCAAAATATAACATCTCTACGGCAAATGTCATCGCTATATATATAAAAAAATGGACTATCATATATATAAAAAAACAATGAACCACATATATCAGGCATCTCGGTGGATGTCCTCCATCTCTGTATCACATGTACCCTCTACCTCCTGGGTCCCTCTTGCACCTCAACTGGAGCTAGTCTCTCATGCATGCATTGTAGATAGCTCTATCTCTAGCCTCGAGCTCTCTGACCCCTATGCTCTCCACACCGGTGAGTGTGGGGGATCTCCATCCTCTCACTCGATGCTCTACCTGTGCCCTATACTCGGCATAGGATATGAAGTCTATCCCAGCCCATCATCAGCTCTGGTCCTAGGTAGTATCTAGCCTCACCTAGGGCATCCATAACCTAGATATAGGCACGGTCTGTGGTGGTCCCATAGGTCTCGGCCCTTACCTACCTATCTCGGGACCTATCCCACTCTCCTCTTGTGGCTAGGACTCGGTCCCTATGTGCCTGTGGTGTGTGCCCCCCACCTCGTGCCTCATATCTTGGCTGGGCCTGTAAGACCCCCATATCTATGCCTCTGAATGTGGCTGGCCAACCGCCCTGTGAAACCTACCACCTATGCCTATGTCTGTAAGGCCACCACCTCATCACCACCCTCTCCATCTCCATCCCCACCCCACCATGCCATCTGGGCTCACAGACTAGCCACTGTATACATGTAGCTATACTACTACTCTCCTCTACCTCGAGCTCTCCAACTGTGTGTCTACACTATACCCAACTAGGTAATCAGAGTAGCCACCTACCCCTGTAGGGTGTCTCTCTACACCGTGATGGTGGCTAGATCCGGCTGCCCCGATCTAGGTGGTATGGCTCACAAGTGCCACCCACCACTATGCATGTACCTATTCTGTGACCCCACATCATCTATCCACCGGTCCACTACTACTCTCTCCTCCTTCCATGTGGGCAATGTGAGGCTTGTAGGCTATGGTAGAGGTAAGGGCCTCTCCACGTCATCTCTCTGTATTGTGGGAAGGGTGGAGGTATGTCTTGTAATAGCCCAAACTACCACCAGACTCTATCCACTGGGATCATCTCATGCTCCCCAACACGGCTGACCCCTGTATCCATCTCACCAGCTGAGCTCAGCTAGCTCCTCATGCATATGCCTATATGAGGGGAATCCCACATACGACCTCCATATAATGTCCACTCTAGACAAACCCTCTAGTAACCACTGAAAATAGGCCACATCATGTGTGGGCCTCTCAGATCTCCACTCTCTAATAGCGACACCCATCATCCTATACCCCACCCACACAAATCTCGGTGGGAATGCATCTACTTGGGGCATCCCTACTTGGCCACACACAAACTATGTGCTCATATGCCCAGTAGTGTAGTAAGAAGGTACAACATAGGTTGAACCTCGCATGCCACCCGTATGCCCATAACTCTCTCTAAGATTATACTGAGAACATTGGCACCCTAGGCAAAAGGGTCTCCTCTATCATCATATCATGGAGTACCCCCATCAATGATCGGGAAAATGTCCACCCTCTGCATCTGGCAGTGTAAAGCAACACACTAGCCTCCATCAAAAGAACCACTAGCCTCATCTCCTCTCGGATGGGCTAGGTACATCTCTCCATATCAAATGCTAGCACTGTGGAATGTCATCTCAGCCATCCCCTCACCAAACACCATCAACATCATCTCCTCTAAGGCCTCGAGGAGATCGAGTAGACCTGTGTACCCAATATGGGTAGCCATAGAATCTTGAACACGTCCTCTAGGGTGACAGTGATCTCACCCATCGTTGGTAGGTGGAACATGTTGGTCATGGAATCCCATCTATCGATGAGCACGACCATCAAACTCAGCTACTGGACTACGTGTGCCGATATCACTGGACCCCACTCAAGCCCACCACCTCCACATGTTGCAGCTCCTCCTCTCGGGTTTGCACACACACTATCACGAGAAGGGGTGGAACCTTGTCCCACATATGTAGCTGAGCTCTCCCCTACATCCAATACAAACAAAACATTAACTACATTTACCATACCCATACTCACCTACTATCATTTTCCCACACCCTATTTTCACCCTACCCATCTCAACCACCTAGCCCACACCACTTTTGGACCCTTGTCCCCCCCGAAAACTCCGACTGACCGTCCCCGGTTCCTTGAACCGACCCTGGTCACCCCTTAACAACATCGGTCACCTGTTTGGTGACCGATACCGGTTCAACCTTACCGACGCCGCCAAACTTGACCGACATCGGTCACTATCACGGTAAAAACCCACGATCCCCAAAACCCCTTTTCTCAAAAACCTCCCCCTTGCCCCTTTTACCCACCTAAAATGACCTAAACTACCCTTGCACCTCAACCCATCCCCCTCTCCCATTTATTACCCTCCCCATTCCTATTTTTACCCACTTTTCCCCCCATTCCCAAATTTAATCTTTTCCCCACCCACAAAAATAAAACAAACAAAACCTACAAACACCAATTTACCAATCACCTAATCTATCTAACCAACTACACCTAGAGTTGGATGCTTACCTCATCATGCTGCCATCATCTCGGTGGCACATCTACTGCCATGCACACTGGCCCGGCCCACCCGATCCCTCTCTGGCCTCCCATCACCAAATCACTACCCATAACCTCTACCCAATCAAATCCCTCACACTGATCCTATGGACCCACTTCTCACCAACCAATCACCCATCATTCACACCGCCAACTCAATGCTCCATTCCATCCGACACTTTTCTCTCTTTTCTCTCTTTTTTTGTCATTTTCTCACTTAGCTAAATGACAAATGAATAACAAAAAAATGTGGATTTTTTTTTTATAACAAACCCAACCTAACCGATGTTGGTTTACCCTTCACTGGCATCGGTCGCGTGCCCTACCTTACCATGTTTTGACCTATACCGACGTCAGTTACCCTTGACCGCATCGGTCACACTCACTTGCATATTGCCCTACATTTTACCCTCTTACCTACCCCTCCTTCCTTTATTTACCTCACCCAACCTTCACCCTGCCCATTTACCCCACCTAACCTTTACCCTGACCATTTACCTAACCCTCTGGACCTCCTCATTGCCTACCTACCCTTGTCCTCCTTTGGGACTCATTATTTTACCCATACCTCAGCCCTACCCATGTCATGTGACCTAGATATTTGGACCTGGACCATCGCTAGTGACCTTTGACCTCATGTGTTCACTATACCTTGTGGCACTGTTACCTGTGTTGATTGATCTAATGACCTTACCTAGCCTATTGTTGTGACCATTTATCCTCACCTTACCTTTGGTGTACCAAACATACCTAAACATTCCTTACACCTAACCTACGTTGTGTTTCCTAACCATATCCTATACCTTGATACTAGGAATCACTTCAACCTTGTTTGATATACTATCGACCTTAGACGATGTAGAGTTTGCCTGCTCTTCAACCCGATAGCATGTGCTGTAGTTTATACATGTGTGTGCATTTGACTGTTGCTACCTTTGACCTTGACCCATTACCTAGCTTACCCGAGTAGACCTTGCTCCTTTTTCCCTATTACCCACCTTCCTTTTCATCACATTTACCTTTTATCAAACCACTCACCGATTCTACCTTCTACCTCATCAGTTCCTAGTTTGAGGGGATCACCTACACCCACACATGGGGCAACCACATCTTATTTTTGTTAGTGTCACTTACTAATACAAGCTACTGCAAAAAAGGGGAAAATGTAGACACTAAAATTAGGTCACACTCCCCTTTGGTCCCTCGACAAATAAACACCCTTCATTACATTAAACTAGCCATGGCCCCCTTCACCCCACTAATATTAATTTAATTAAATTAATTCATTATCCTCACCATATTTATTATTTAAATATCTTAATTTAGATAATATCCACACATACACCTCACCTAGACACCTCATCTAGCCACCTCACCCTAAGACCTATTCTTAGTAAGTTACCATAACTAACTAAGACTTACCCAAACCCTAAAGATCAATGCCTACATTCTCTCTAACCACACCCTTTTCCCCTCTTTTCTTGGCCTTTTGCTCTTGGTGACAAACCGCCGCCTGCACAGGCGGCGGTCTCGTGACCGCCACCACAGAGCGGGCGGCGGTCTGTAACCACCACCTACTTAGGGCAGCGGTCCTTTACGTGTTTTCCAGAAAGCTCTTTTAACATGACTCACGTAATTTCAATGTTTTACCAGCTTTCTTTCACCACCATAAGCTTGCATTTATGATTCTGGTTCCCTGGAATAGTGTTTTGCCATTGTTTATAGTTTAAGAGTTCTATTTGGTTTTTACCTTGGGTAAATGCAAATGCTATAAATAGTTGGCTTGTGCTCAAGCAAATGGCCCCTCAAATTTGCCTCTGATTTCTCTTTGCAATAGATTTAGTTTTCATTTTGCTTAGAATTCTTAGTTTCTTTCATTGCATGCTTAGTTAGCATTGTTTTACTGTTAGTAAGCCACATATCCATCTTGTGCAAGTGCTGTTGTTATTTCATCCAATCCATTGGAATAGGATAGTTTGTTTATCAATAGGAAGCCATTAAAGTTGCAGGTTTTGTTCTTCAAACAGGATAGTTTCAGGTTCTGGACGTTTCATGTTGCATGACTCACAATAAATCCCGCTAGGAATTACATAAGCCAAGCTCTGTACTCTTGCGCTATCCCTCTCCTACTCACATTGTATTCAATCTATCTTGAGCTGCCTTTGTCCCAATATCTACTTTTGTTGATGCTAGCATTACACGCTTTTCTAGATCCACGTGAACACAAGGAACGAGGAGATCACACTGAGGGGACAAGATCACACACACCATCGGATTCGCCACTGTTATGCGAATCCAGGTTCTAGCTTTCAAAGTTCTAAATTAGAATCATATCAAATAGAGTAGTTAATTGCTTTATTTCAGTTAATTTTACTTTCGATATTGCCAGGGAAGTTGTGGGGATTGATAGTTTCTGAGAGACTATGATTCATTCCTCACTTCTGAGGTAGGATCGAGAGTCTTGCAAATAGATTAGATCAGTTATTTCATTGTTTAGAGTAGATCTACAAATTACACAGACAAATAGCTATACTCGGTTATCTTGTTTGTTTTAAATTGTTATCTTAGCTGTCAATTTCTAGATGTATTAAATTAGTTGCTAAATTCATTCGAATAGTTCATCAGAAAATACAAAAATAGAGAAATCATATATGCTATAGATATATTTCACGTAGTTAAATTCACTTTATTGCAGTTTGTTTACATTATTGCTTTTGTATGACAATCACGGGACCTAGGGAGCCCAGAGAATACGTATTCGAGCCAATCGTGCCTCAACCCAATCTCATCACAGCAATAGTTGACATAGACCAGAATCTTAGAATCCAAGTCTTCCAAACAACAACAGACTTACAACAGATCAGCTCTCAGTTGAGGGGATTAAACATAGAAGACAATCAAGCACATACATTTTGGTCAAATCAGCCAAATTACAGATTACCCTAGAAAAATATCCACATGACTGTAGAAGGGCTTGAAAGAGAGCAAACGTTCGGTTGTGATCCTTTGGTCCCACAGCCAGACGTAGGAGACATTCTCACAGACATAGATACTAGCCTAAGAATTCAGGTTGCAAGAACACCTGTGAGGTACTCTGAGAAGATCACACAACTATTAATTTTGAATATAGAGGCTGAGAAAGCATATGATTATTGGATACTAGGGATTAGGGACTGAATTCATACATGACCATAGTAGGACCACAACAACCAAGAGTCTATGGTTGCGATCCACAAATCCCACAACCCAACGAATCCGTAAGTGAATCAGACATAGACACTAGCCTACGCACACTAGTATTCAGATCTACTCCACTTCCACCTATCATCATCACACAGTTATCCTTATTAGACATAGCAGCTAACAAAGCTAAGGAGTTCTGGACTAGGCCAGAGAATCACCCATAGAGTCAACTATATTTACCATCTGCCCTATGACCTTATCGGGGATATACACGAAACTATCCCAGGACATTTTCCACGTATTCCACAACCTATAGACCGAATCACGCCAGAGCTCGATATTGATTGGAGCCTTCGAGTAGTCATCCTTGCTGATCGATCTATCACACCAGTTCAAGTTAGGAGGGCCTTCTTTGCCTTAGATTCACAATTTCCACTAGTGCGCGTCGAAGACATTAGATTGCCTAACTAGTTTGTCTGTATCCCATACATATTTCATCCCCACCAGCTGTCTCGGCACGACCTCGAGAGGTCGGGTGCGAGGAAGAGTTACTTGTAGATTCCCAAGCTCACTTGTCACTTTTCCATCGTACAAAATTGGTGAACCCAACGTGAACTTTCTACCTTCTGATTTGGAGTCAGATTTGTACTACCTCATCAGTTTTCACTATCACCTTCACCCTTCCCATTATTCTGCGGGTATTCATATACCCCCGAATATGTCGGGATTTGATGCATATGGTAGGCCCCTCTTGGGCCTTGAGGCATACTATGCCCAACAAAATAGGCAATCATCACCCTCACTCTCAGTATGGGGTGACAACTACTCAGCTAACCAGTTGTCAACACAAACTCCAAGGATCAGATATAACTCATCTTTTCAAACTGAGGAGTTAGATCAGCTCGCTCAAACACAACAAACAGAGCCTTTCAGGCTCGAATAATATGACGTTCACCGGAGAATCTGGTTCATCTCCTCAGGTGCTGCTTAGACCACAAATTAGTAGACAATCAGATCCATACCTAGTTTTAGATGATGAACAGTCAATACGTTATCCTAGGAATGAACAACGCTCTCGGAGTATGTACCCACCTATAAGGAGTTTACAAACACAACCCGAGGCCTCTTTTCAAGAAAATACCTCCATACCACTGCATATAGGAAATACCCTCGAAGAAACTTGGCAAGACAATGGTCAGTTCATAGCAGGGTATCATAGACCTATACAACATCAGAATATACAACAAACGCCGCCAGGGAAAAATATCGTGACTTCACCATATGAAGTCATTTCGACTTTAGTAGACAAAGTTAAGGGATTAGAACTTGCCCAAGCAAGCCAAAATTCTCAATTCATGCAAGCAGGAAGTTCCAATCCCCCACACCATCCTAGCCAAGTAGACCTCCTCACAGGAATAGGCACGTTAGGCATGCCTCCTCAGTATTCACAACAAACGCCAACTAGACCCACCATCTCTAACACCGTTCCTCCCGGTCTAGTACAAAACAATCCATTCCTGGACAATACCCCATCATACTTAAACATGTACTCCAAATCACCACAAGGGGATATGTTCTCCTCTCCCGGCATGTTTGCTCAAACACAGGTGTTTCCTTATGCCCCTACCAATGCATATACGCTATGCCATATCAACAACCCATTCCACCACCACTCCCTCAGCAAGCACCATCAATGGTCGAAACCTATGCGATAGGGACTTATTCAGAATATTTGAAAGAGCCCTTAGACTTCACCATACGAAGCGTCATGCTTCCAAGACCCCTTCCTGATTTACCCAAGTACAAAGGTGAGGGAGATCCGAATGCACATATCAAGGCTTACACTACAGCCATACGAGAACTACTCCCTTGGGATGGGGTTGTTGCTAAAATATTCCCAAAAACCTTGGAAGGCATCGCTCTCGATTGGTATTATAGAATACCTGAGGCTTCCATCCATTCGTTTAAACAACTCATTTCAGAGTTCATTAAGGCATTTGACATGAACAAACTGTTAAGAACAGGAATCAGGGAGTTCTTACACATTAAGCAGGAACATAATGAATATGTCACTCATTTCATCCAGAGATGGCGTACAGTTCTTTATTCTTTAGCCAGTGCTCCAAATATGGACCAAATGGAACTATGTGATTTATTCCTTCATTCTCTCAGCAGAGAAGTGAAGGAAGAAGTCCAGAAGTTCCCACTAAGGACTTACGATGAAGTACTTGAGAGCGCTCTCCGAATAGATCAAGCGGCAATAGATAGTGGTCGTAAGACATATGGAACAAATGGGAGGTTAATCACCTCCAGCCAAAACACTACAACTTATCCTACTACCACGAATGTCAATCAAGGACCTAAAATCCTTAACAAAAATCACGGGGTGACAACAGATGGAGTAACCGATCAGCCTAAAAAGGTAAATACTGTGAATACTTCACCACCAATGAATAATCAACGAAACAACAACTTTACCCCAACAATCAATACAGTGGATTTTAATCATCCTCATCAACAACAACAACAATGGCGAAGCCCTACACAGGGCCCAAGCCAAAATTCAACTAGGTACCAAAACCAGAATTCAAACCAAAGACAACAAACGCAAAATTTTAATCCTAATAGGCAACGGTTTGATCAAAATTTTGGGCCACAATATACGCCAAACCAACAAACCAGGAATTACAATCCCAATTCATATTGTGGTTTCCACAAAATTTGAGGTCATGACACTAGAACGTGCCGTGACTACAATAAATTCATGCAACGTTTGCCAGAGGAACAAAGACAATTCTTCACAGATATGTTCTTGGCAGATCCTGTGTCACCACCACCAAACACGCTCGCAGGGGCAGTTTCCCCTCAGAATGCTCCCCTCAAGATCTTTAATGATCCACTCCCAAATCACGATAACAACAGGCTAAATCTAACTGGGACGAACAAGAGCGTAATGACAGGAAACAATGATCATGAAGCTTGACTTCACTAAATCCATTAGTTGCGCCACAACTAGGAAGTCAGCCATGACCTAAGATAGTCGGTTTAGTAGAGTTAGACACCGAACTACCCATCGAAGCTATAACAAGGACACGAGAGTATTTCTCTCAGCCAAGCCCAAGTCACCTGCCAGGAATAGATAAGATCCAACAAATAGTAGAAAAACCCGTAGGTGCCTATGATTTAATTAGCGACCTAACAAAAACCTTCTCACACATTTCATTTTTGGACTTACTGAAGAATTCTCCTACCCACAGGGCTGCTCTTCTAGAAGCATTAGGTTTAGGTCATTTAATTAACATCACTCCACCTCCCGAAACACAAGTGAACCATGTAGACTTTGATATTCATCCTCCTGGGCAGGCGGATAAGGATGTCGAATTCATATTCGAAATAAATAAAATGCTGAGAATCTTTGAGATTGCATGCCGAGGTGATCCAGACCTTACACTTACAAGTATGGGTTTATAATAACTATGTGAAACAAGTAATGGTTGACGATGGGGCGGGTTAACATAGTCCCCTTCTCTTTCCTTAAAAAACTAGGATATGGGAAACAAATTGTTCCACGACTCGAAATACATTGAGAGGCTATGATAGCCTTAAAGCCACTTTGATTGGGACTATAATACTACCAGGTCACCTTAGGACCCAAAACAATCTTGACTGAGTTTTATATTATAGATCGGAAACTAACTATAATATGATCCTCGGCCGACCATGGATACACCGTATGAAGGCAATCCCTTCTACGTTATTCCAAGAAGTAAGATTCTTGCATCTAGGAAAGATATTTGTAGCTAAAGGTGATCCAAAACCATTCGATGTACACCTAGCTGACTTAAAGAAAAGACCAGGCGTGCACTCGGAGTTTGAACTCCCAACAAACCAACTTAATAAACCCATTGACGCAAAACCAGAGGAAAAGTTGGTACCTACAACGGATCTTGAGACTATGAGTCTAGTCAAGGCAACCCCACCCCCAAAGATGAGGCTAACACTGTAGAAATAGTATCATTAGGAACTATTGCAAAAATCATTGAATTGATAGAACAGATCTACCAATGTTCTTACCATTTGATTATGTAGGCATGGGATATTCCCTAGGTGTTGGTTCTCTTCCAGCAGAGGATCTCTGTATGGTGGAAGTAGAATGCACAAACACAATAGATATCCCAGCATCCATATTCCCAGCTAAATATTGGACACTCCATTTTGATGGAGCTAGATGCCGTTACGGAGTGGGGGCAGGTGTAATCTTTACTTCCCCTGAAGGAAAAGTCCTACCATTCACCTTCAAACTAAATTTTGAATGTACAAACAATGGCGCTGAGTACGAAGCCCTCCTCCTTGGCCTCATTTTAGCCAAGAGGATCGGTGTTAATAACATCAGGGTGTTAGGAGACTCACAATTGGTAGCAAACCAAGTCTCTGAGATATATGAAACCAAAGCCGAGCACTTACAGCTTTACAAAACAGCTGTGTTAGATCTAAGCAAGGAGTTTGACTTCATATCAATTGAAGCAATCCCATGAGAACACAATCTTCTCACCGATTCTATAGCAACCTCGGCATCACGCTTTACTCCAAATAGTAAGTTAGAGGATACCCGTTTCATGGTATCCCTTCGTGATAAACCATTGATAAAAACAATGACAAATTCTCTTTTAAATGAAAATGAAAACAAATCTACTATCCTAGACCACATTGATAGTGATATGGCCACTCTGAATTACTTAAACACCTATGCGGCATTACATCTCTCCTATCATATGATAGATTTGTCCTTAATCCCACATTCGTCTTCCTACTTTGGAAATCCCATGATGGAGCTTCCCTCGCAAATGGAACCTAGCGTATACACAGTAGAAAATGGGGACGATTTGGATTTACCTCCAGCCCCACCTGAGTTTGAAGAAGGTAATGCCTCTTTAATCGAAGAAACAATTGATGTTAACATCGGAACGGAGGATGAACCAAAGATCTTGAAACTAGGATCCTCGCTAACCCTAGAAGAAGTAGAAATACACACTCGAATCCTCAAGGAACATCAGAAGGCTTTTGCATTTAATTATAAGGAAATGACAGGAGTTGCACCCCACATTGCGGTGCACAACCTCGTCACTAAATCTGATGCAAAGCCAGTCAAACAAAAGTCGAGACCGATGAAACCTAAGGTAGCTCTCATGGTGAAAGAGGAGGTGATAAAGCTCCTCCAAGTAGGATTCATCAAACCAGTCGATTACTCTCAATGGGTATCTAATATCGTTCCCGTTCTCAAAAAGAATGGGAAGATACACATCTGCATAGATTTCCGAGACATTAACAAAGCATGTCCTAAGGACGACTTCCCATTACCATCCATAGATGTCATTGTTGATGCAACAACTGGATTTGAACTTTTGTCTCTCATGGATGGATTCTCGGGATACAATCAAATTAGAATATCTGAACAAGATCAAGCTAAAACCACGTTTATAACTCCTTGGGGAACTTATTGCTATGTTGTTATGCCATTTGGTCTCAAGAACACTGGTGCTACATACCAGCGAGCTATGACATATATATTTCACGATCTAATTCATAAAATTGTGGAATCCTACGTAGATGACTTGTTGGCTAAGGCCAAGAAGTGTTGTGACCATCCGGAAGTACTTCGCATCATTCTTTCACGTCTGATAGAATACGGAGTCACGCTAAATCCAGAAAAATGCGTCTTTGGTGTAACAGGAGGGAAGCTCCTAGGTTACATCATATCATCACAAGGGATAGATGTTGACCCAACCAAAATTTGGGTTGTCCTCGAAATGGTCCCACCTTCGAATGAATCTAGAATCAGGTCTTTTCTCGGAAAAAACTTGGTGCAATCCGGAGATTCATCCCGGACTTAAGTTTCACCATCCATCCAATTAACAATCTACTCAAGAAGGATTATAGCATTGATTGGACCAAAGACTACAATGAAGCTTTTGATGTAGTTAAGCATTTTCTTGTTATCACCACCTACGCTAATGCCACCTAAGCTAGACTACCCCGTTAATTTTATATTCATGAGCTACCGATGTCTCGTTGGCCTGTATGTTGGCTCAAGAAGATGATGACAAAAAAAGAACGAGTGATTTATTTCATTAGCCGAATGTTGCTCGACTATGAAACACGTTATACACAAGCAGAACGAGAATGCCTCGCCATAGTCTTTGCTACTAAGCGCTTAAGACACTATATGTTGAATCAAGAAACAAGGGTCATGGTAAAAACGGACCATTTACGAACTTTCCTCACACAAGGGTCCTTGTCTAAAAGGATGGACATTTTATAACCTTAATGGGGAATTTGAATTAACATTTGTAAATCAGAAATCCGTTAAGGGACAAATCATCGTGGATTGGTTAGCTGATAACCCATTAGACGGAGGTGATCTAGTAAATCTAGACTTTCCCGATGAGTGCGTATACTACATTGAAACCAGACCTCCTATCTCTGAGTGTCCCTGGTATACCAACATTATTAATTATATCATGGACCATACGTATCCAGAAGGGGCTACACCACAACAAAGAAGGTGGTTACGCATTATCGTAGCAAAATACGTCATTATAGAGCAAGTGCTCTATCGGAAAGCGTTCGATGGAATGCTCCTAAGATGTGTCGACACAGAAGAATCCAAGAAGATTCTCCATGAATCTCATAGTGGAATGTGTGGAGGTCACTTCGGTGGCCATGCCACACTCGTAAAATACATCGAATGGGCTATTTCTGGCCCACTCTAGAACACGACGCAGTAGAGTTTGTACATAGGTGTCATAAGTGTCAAGAATTCTCCCACGAGATTCACATGCCAGCACAAGCTCTACAACCAATTGCTACTCCATGGCCCTTTTCTACGTGGGGTCTTGATTTGATAGGGAAATTCTCTCCCTCGTCTATAGATGGCCATAATTTTATAATCACGGCCACCAAATATTTCACCAAGTGGGTAGAGGCTATGCCTCTTACTACTGTACCGGGTTCTGTAATCGCCAAGTTCATTTTGAACCAAATCATTTGCAGATACGGTATCCCACAAGTCATTATCTCAGATAATGGAACTTCTTTTAAAAATGACGAAGTTCACGAACTATGTAATAAATTTAGAATAAGCCATCATACGGCTTCCTTGTATTACCCTCAAGCCAACGGACGGTTTGAAGTGACAAACAAAAAAACATTAAAGCCATTCTCCTTAAAACGGTGAAAGAAAACAAACGAGATTGGCACTTGAAGTTATATCCGGCCTTATGGGCCCACCGAACCTCAATAAGAACACCAGCGGGAGTGACTCCTTTCTCACTAGTATTCGGGGCGAGGCGGTTCTCCCACTTGAGGTTGAAATACCCGAGTCTCACATTTCATTACAAGGGATCCTAGATGAAGACACTTATAGAGAAGCACGTCTTTCCCAATTAGAAAGCCTAGATGAAGCTAGGTTAGATGTTGAATAGTGGCACAGAGTCTATGCTGACCGGATGTGCTGGGTATAACAAGAAAGTCTATGAACGTGACATATATGAAGGTGATCTAGTTCTAAGGCTAGACAGCCGGATCGACAAAAAGACCGGCGAAGGAAGAAAGTTCCGACCCAAATGGTTGGGCCCATACCGAGTCATGAAGGACTATGGAAATGGTGCATACCTCTTATGTACGCTTGGAAGGTGAGGAATTTGGTGAAACAGTCAATTCCCTACACCTCAAGCGGTTCTACGCGTAAGCAACTAGCACTATTTATAATTACATTTACATTGCATCTTCATATAGTTAGGATCATTTTGTCCGCTTGTTTTATACAAAAAAAAAAAAAATGTGATCAAGGAATTTATTCTCAAAGCAATTCATTACAAACTCATGATGTTGTTGGCATAAACACTCTAATCATACTTCTCCATTTTCATGATATCATCAAATTATCTCGGAATCATTTTATCAAATAAAGCTAGATATGACAAAGTCTTAACGGTAACCATGCCAAGATCTGCGGGTTTATTCTCACTTTTGGTTTCTTCTTAGGATAGGTGTCTTGCCTATGGTCTGTTCTAGAAGCTTCATGGTGTCACATCTATCCCATATGTATATCTCTTTGGAAATAAGCACATACTGACATTTTACTCAAGAAAACAAGTCAAATATTGATCAAACAGAAAATTTTAATTTTACACATTTCCTTGCCCCACCAACCTTTGGTGATGAGCTTGCGTCTCTTACTAGTGACGTAGGGTTGGGAAAGGATGGAAATGCCCTTACTCACCTATGCTTTTCCCACGGTGATAAACCCACGCTTCTTACTAGTAGCATGGGGCAAAGTGTAGGGGGTCCTCTTGACAAATAAATGCAAAAGGTCATACACAAACAATTCAAATCTCAAAGTCTTTGAGTCAAAAACAAATGAATCAGATGTCCAAAATTCCAAAAGAGTTCAAAATCCTAAAAACCCAGATTTTGTCTACCATGTGGCCATCTAAGGATCTAAGTCTGGATAAACCACAAAGCGAGTTGCATCCAAAACTATGAAGTCACTCGAATGGAGTAAGCTTGTGGCATCCTAATTTGGTTCCACCAAAGCTTTGTCTATCTTTCATCACTATCATTTCAACACATTTCATGACTTGCGCCCTTTCCAACTCTCGGTGATGAGCCCTCGCATCTTACTAGTTGCGTGGAGTTGGGGGTAGGGGCAAGTCTATCTGCTCATCATATCAGTTTATCTTCACCACTTTGCCAAAACAAATATGAAGTATCCAAAATTGCTTACAGAAACTAAGATTCAAAATCACATTGTATCTACATTATCATATATCAGCATCATGAAATACAAAAGGAAAATAAACACTTGCATCATTTGTTCTCCATTGCATACATTCTAAGGAGCATACATACATACATCGTAATCTACATAAGGAAACTGGAAATGGAAAGTAAGCCATAAATACCAAAAGTTTTGATCCAAAAGAATATATATATATGATCAAAGTTTACAGTACAATGCCATCATGCACTAAGCATGGTCAAAACACTCAAAGATCCCAAGATATACAAAATAATGAATATATCATACAAAATCTACGAGAGCCAAGTGGCTTCTCAATCCCTACGAGACCCCTCTAAAGGTGCACACCCACGCCTAGGACTCAGCTACGCCGGCGCTCTGAGTGCACGGAGGGCTCAGGATCTCGAGGGGCAGCCGTAGTCTCACCACGAGAATGACTCCTCATCAAGCGCTCGGCCGTCCTATACCCCGCTAGCTCATGCGAAGAGTCGATACCATCCTGGCCACATGCCAGACTAGGAAAAGACGTCAGTGTGTCTACCAGCTGCCGAGGGCTCCCAAAGCATCCACAGAAACTCTCGCACGGTCCTCTCCATGGGGATCATCTCGGGCCACTCGGTGCATACCACTGCCCGAATCAAGTCTCGCCACTCATCGGCGGTCTCTGCAAAACAAAGGAAACAAAGACAAATTAGAAACCAAACAAGAGATTAGAAATACAAGATAAAACAAAAGGAGAGATAGCAACTAAGGAGATCCTAACTAAAAACAAACATTAAAAGGAGAGAGGGTAACTTACTCGGATCACCAGGCCTCCAGGATGGATCTATAGGATCAGCACCTGCCACGGATGCCGCCGCTGACTGAGGGGATGCTCCTGTGGCTGGAGCAACATAGCACCCACAATGGACTCATCCTCCCCACCATGGCCCTGGGAGAGTGGCTCCTCTAAACCAGTCACTCTCTCTGCACTCTGCTCGGCCCTCGCTGCCTGCATAATATCCTGAGTGTCATGCCACTCAGGATCGCTGTCCTCCTCTGTCTCTCCCCCTGTAAACTCCTCGGACTCAGAGTCTATGTCAATGGGGTCATCGCTGCTATGGGTAGGACCCATGGCAATCTAAAGCAAGGGTGCCTGAGGCACACCGGCTCTCCCTCTGGCACGTACTACCCTCTTGGCTGAATAGAGAATGCCAGAGTAACCACTTTATCCAACCCCGCCTCTGGGCCCCCTCTGTCCTCTCGGACTGATCTGTATACTAGTGCTTCTGGGAAGCATACCCATGTAAGGTAGGCCAAACTGCTGAGGAACTCGGCCAAAGGGGTGTATCTCTACTCACCCCACTCTATCAATAAGCTACCCTGTGGTGGAGCAGGAGATCAAAGTAAGAGCCTCCTCGCCCCATATACCTGCCATAATCGATACGGTGTGGCCTCCATGTCGGCGGTGGTCGAGAGCAGCGGGCATGAGGTGCTCGGAGCACCGACATATCTGTCCATCTAGCTACCCTCACAGCTCCGGGATCTGCCACCTCTACACCTCTGCCATAGGGGATGAAGTGCTCATAGACCCAACTCATGACCGGGGTCGGGTGACTCGGGCTGCCCCTACAAATGGAATACCTGTATAAATCATGGTAGGTGGTCCCAAGTATGTCTACTCCCCAGGCAATATATCCAGCCATGTCCCTCTATTTGTGCAATGATAGGGGACCAGCAATATAACAATGTGTCTCCTCCCTTGTCCCCGATCAGTCTCGAGGCAAGGATCCCCATGATGGCCTGGCGAAGTAGGGGGATGGGAAAACTAGGGAATAGATCGAACTCTAACCCCCTTCTTTGACCCCGTGGAGATGACTGCATCTCCCATATATGTAGCCCACTGTGCTATCTGGGCCCACGAACCTGTTGTCTCAAGGGTGAGACGTCTCCCAATAATCGGGACCCCCAGAATGCGATAGACATCCTCCAAAGTAATGGTCCACTCACCATGGACCCTAGCAATCGGAAGGTGTTCCGATCAGCATCCCAATATGAGAACAAGTCACAAAGAATGTGACTGGAAGGAGCAACGTGGGGCACGCGCGATATACGCAGTATACCAGCCCGCTGAAGAGTATCCTCCTCATCCTGTGAGAGGGCATCTAACACTCCTGGGAGCCAGTCACACTCCCTCTCTCGGCTCCACCGGATATACTCCTCTCTCACCTGCATACACCCAAAAACACACAAAATAGAGCAAGTTAGCATCCGAATAATACTGGAAAAATCATGAAAACATGTAGAAATGCTAAAAATGCAAAAACAATCTCAAACAGATGTTCTTTTGGCATTCTGTGTGAAACCACCACCCTGAGCAGGGAGGTGGTTTTGTAACCACCGCCTTAAGGGTGGCGGTCATGTAACCATCACCCTAAACAGGCAGCGGTCATGTAACCACCGCCCCAGGGCGGGGCGGTGAGTGGTCGTGGCCCGAAAACCCACGCGGGTTTTTAAACCTAAAAGCCTAAAAGCACTAAAAACAACCATTTTACCTAAAAACCAAAGCCTACCCAAGGCGCCCCCTAGATGGACCTTTTAACACTAACATTTTCAAAAATTACCCCCCACGACAAATATTTTAGCATTTCAAAATTAAGGGGTAAAAGGATAAATTGAAGAAAACTAACCTATGATCTCGTAGGTCGATGTTCCACTTCGCGGAGGCATGATCACTATCCGTCACGGATGTTTGAATCTACTCATGCAAGAAACCATCACCATGGGTCCCAAAGCTCAAAATCAATCAAATCAACTCACGCAAATGAATAGGAAAATGGGCCCACTTTCATATATATAGCACCCTGATTCGTTTTAAATGCCCTTTTCCACAGGTTTGGAGCACCGACGGAGGTAAGTTCTTATCCCCACACAAATGGTACATCCTCATTTCCCATTATTTTAGCATTTATTTTCCAAACTATTATGTCTATCTGCACTTGAGTTCTCTTTTCATTTTGCAGAAGCGGGAATTTTGGATGGCGTCATTTCGACACACGGACGTATCGTATAACTTCTAACTTATAACTTCTAATTTCCCATTTCCCCTTTTCCCCACTATTTTACTCTTTTCCCTTTTCCCCTCTTTTCTTGGCCTTTACTCTCAGAGTGTGATGAAACCACCGCCCTGCTTAGCGGTGGTGTTTTTCCCTTTTCCCCCTAAACAGGGCGGCGGTCTCTGAATCGAAGGTCTCGTAGCCCCGCTCGGGGCGGCGGTCCTAAGTGTTTTCCGAGAAAGCTCTTTTAACACGACTCACATAATTTCAACATTTTACCAGCATTCTTTCACCGCCATAAGCTTGCATTTATGATTACGGTTCCCTAGAATAGTGTTTTGCCATTGTTTATAGTTTAAGAGTTCTATTTGGTTTTTACCTTGGGTAAATGCAAATGCTATAAATAGTTGGCTTGTGCTCAAGCATATGGCCCCTTAAATTTTCCTCCGATTTCTCTTTGCAATAGATTTAGTTTTCATTTTGCTTAGAATTCTTAGTTTCTTTCATTGCATGCTTACTTAGCGTTGTTTTGTTGTTAGTAAGCCACATATCCATCTTGTGCAAGTGTTGCTTTATTATTTCATCCAATCCATTTGAATAGGATAGTCTGTTTATCAATAGGAAGCCATTAAAGTTGCAGGTTTTGTTCTTCAAATAGGATAGTTTCAGGTTCTGGACGTTTCATGTTGCATGACTCGCAATAAATCCCACTAGGAATTGCATAAGCCAAGCTCTGTACTCTTGCGCTATCCCTCTCCTAATCGCATTGTATTCGGTTTGTATCTTGAGTTGCCTTTGTCCCAATATCTACTTCTATTGATGCTAGCATTACACACTTTTACGGATCCACGTGAACACAAGAATGTCGAGAGGGTGTGCACGTACCGTAGAGAAAGATCGGATCGACTGCGAAGAACTCCTTTTTGTCTGGGAAGGACTACCTGCAAATAAGAATACAAGACCACCAGATTTTGATTAGACAATAAATGAGGGAACTGCCTTGGGCCCAGGAAATATAAAACTTCCTTTCGAAGGTGGTCAGCTCCCCTGCTAATATGAATTAACACAAATTCTAACAAATAAGCTATTGTCCAATTACAATTTGTTTACCTTATTAGAACAATAGAGAAAGGGCTGGTCTTGGTTTAGAATCAAGGTGACCGATGCCGGTCACTATAACCGGTACCGGTTGGCTCTAACCGATATCGGTAGGGGCAATGTTTTAGGGGCTTTTGGTGAAGGCTGGTTGTAAGGTAGTTGTGTTGTTTTATAAGGCTGATAAATGAGTGGGGTTAGGTAATGGGGTGATGAGAAGGACTCAGAGAATACGGGGGGTGTTCTTGGGGGTAATGTAAGGGTGGAGGAATGACAGTTAGATGTAGTGTGTTGCTGGGTAGTAGATCTAGGAATAGACTTATGATGGCAGTGGTTCAGAAATTCAAGAAATGTTATTAAAAGAATGTATAAGACTTACTTACTAGTTATTGATGGAAAATGCAGGTTCTGGGACTGTGATGACGAAGACAGGGCTCAAGTAGGATGATCTGACAACCCAAGATGAGCTATCTCCTCTCCTGATACTCCGATGAGTGTCACAAGGCTCTGGTTACTCAGTTGCAGTTTTTGGGCTTGATGATCTTCTCTGCAAACTCTTCTTCCTTTTCTTTCACTTGTCTCTGTTCAGCCAAGTAAATTCTGGATTCTTCCAATGATTTCTCCTTCGGATCCCCTAAAAATCCCACCCTTATTTTTGGTTGGGAGTGGTCATTTACAGGGAACCGATGGCGGTTACGTAACCGACGGCGGTCGAGTAGGAACCGGTATCGGTCAGGTCAAAGTGGGCTATTTTTAGTAAAATAGCCAGCTTTTCCTCTTTTTCTCCCGAGGGATTAGTTGCGGGCTTGGTCAAGTCATTATGAGGTTGTTTTTAGGTGCGGATGAGGAGTAATTAGTCATGGGTGTGGATGTGGACCAAGTTATAGGTCTTAATTAGGTTAATTTAGGGTTAAGACTAGGTCATGATGAGGTGGCGAAATGAGGTGGCAGGTATGGCGATGTGGATTTATTAATTATAAGGTAATTAATAAATAATTGTGTAAGGTTTAGGTGATGAGGTTAGGTTGCGAAATGAGATGCGGGGCACAGGGGGTCGTAAGACACAAATTTGGTGTCTACATTAGCCCCTTGTTGTCGTGTAGCTTGTCTTTGTTAAAGCTGCACGGACAATAATAAGAAGTGGTTACCCCTGTTAAGGGTATAGGTAATCCCCCTCAAATCTATCACAGATTGAGGTAGCGTGAAATCAGGGATAGGGTTGATAAAGGGAAATGGTGTGGAGATGATGGTAAGATGGTGGGGTAGGTCCAAGGAAGCAGACGCACGTTGAAATGCAGTAGTGCGACCAGGGTACATGATTTGAAGAGCAAACAAGCAATTCATAGGCAAAGGTCGATAGTTTATCCAAACAAGGGTGATATAATCCTGGTATCCAAGGCATAGGAAGTAGCTCCAGGGGATATAATGGGTAAGGTACAGGAACGTTTAGGCATGTTCGGCAGTACCAAATGGTTGGTTTGGTTGAGATAAACGTCACGGTCTTGGTCTAGGAAAAGTTGGTCGACTGATCAAGTCAAGGACCCTAATCATGCTAAAACACGAACAGGTGAGCTCGATTGAACAAAAAGCTACATGATGGGTGGATAAAATTGTATTGTGTTGATGTTGGGTGAGGTATTTAATTGGTGCGGCCTTGGGTCGGGCCAAATGGTTGGGTGCGGCCTTGGGTCGGGCCAAATGGTTGGTTGCGGCCTTGGGTCGGGCCAATGGTTGGTTACGGCCTTGGGTCGGGCCAAATGGTTGGTTGCGGCCTTGGGTCGGGCAAATGGATGGTTGCGGCCTTGGGTCGGGCCAAATGGATGGTTGCGGCCTTGGTCGGGCCAAATGGTTGGTGTTGGGTCGGGCCAAATGGCCCTTGGGTCGGGCCAAATGGTTGGTTGCGGCCTTGGGTCGGGCCAAATGGTTGGGTGTGGCCTTGGGTCGGGCCAAATGGTTGGGTGCGGCCTTGGGTCGGGCCAATGAAGTTAACAAAGGGTTTTCAGCCAAGGTGGATATAGGCGATGTTGTGAGAAAGGGCGATTAGTAAATAAGGTCAGAAATTGGGGAAGAGGTGGGATAAAACCGATATCGATTATCTATGACCGATATCGGTTAGGTGACCGATACCGGTTCTTTAGGGCATAATAGAACCGATATCGGTTATAGGTCGAAAAACCTATAAAAAGAAAAATACGGCCTGTCATTGTCATATTGTCAATTTAAAAACCAATTTTAGTTGTCTGAGGTGTTGTGGCGAGATTGTTGAGTTTTTCGGCTGAGGTGGCACTATTTGAGTGGAGAAGTGAGTGATTGGTAGGCCTAGCGAGAGGAGGCGGCAGCATTTGATTGGTGGAGGACCCAGCGAGAGGAGAGTTAGAGCCATGGCACACCCGGAGGAGGAGGCTGGAGGTCTTGGACCAGGCTGGACCACCACCACCCATCCCACCACGACGACGTGTCGTCGTACCGTTAGGTTCGAAACCTCTCATTGTGTGAATTTGATGTTGTTAAGCTATTTTTGGGGGTTTGGGTAGGAATCCATGTTTTGGTAAAATAATGAATAAATTGAAGTTATTTGAAAAATGAAGAGGATAGATGAGTTAAATAGGGCAAGGCGGCAGGGTGGGTAGATTTTTAGGGTGTTTGGGTGGGTAAATAGGGATAAATAGGGGAAAAATGGATTTGGGGGGGCGCGCCGGGTTTGGCCCGGTAATTTTTCAGTGACCGATGCCGGTCACTAAGCGACCGGCATCGGTCAAGAAGTTTGGGGGCAGGGTGGGTTCGTGGGTGACCGGTGTCGGTCGTACGTCGACCGGCGTCGGTGGAGAGGGGACCGGTGGTGGTCATGGGTGACCGGTACCGGTCCGTAGCTAGGATTATTTATTTGGTTGGTTGGGTTTGGTTGTTGTTTTGAATGTGTGGTCGTTGTTGGGGTTCTGTGTGGGTGTTTTGGTAGTGTTTGGGTTGTTGTTTGGGTGTGTTGGTAGTGTTTGGGTTGTTGTTTGGGTGTGTTTGGTAGTGTTTGGGTTGTTGTTTGGGTGTGTTGGTAGTGTTTGGGTTGTTGTGTAGGTGTTTTGGTAGTGTTTGGGTTGTTGTTTGGGTGTGTTGGTAGTGTTTGGGTTGTTTTGGTAGTGTTGGTATTAATGGTTGGGGTTTTGTGTTTATTGTTGGGGTTGAAGAGGGAAGGGGTAGAGGTGGAGAGGAAGGGTGATTAGTAGGTTGGGGGAAAAATGGGGCGGTTGTGTGGTCGGGTGGGTAAAAGGGGGTATAGAAGGTTAAAGGAGTTGTTGTTTGAAAGGGTAGGTCTAATGAAGTGAGTTGGTTTTGCAGGCACGTCAGCAGCTGACGATGCGGGATAGGATGCCCCCGTTGTTGAGACGGATGCGGCCACACGTGTCCGCAGCGCAGTGGGCCATCATGCGCGAGGTGGGACTCGGCGGAGTCCAGCGTTATAGGGTGATAGAGAGGGATCACAGTCTTATGGTCGCCCTCATCGAGAGATGGGATCCGGCGACCAATGTGTTCCATCTCCCGACTGGAGAGATGACCATTACATTGGAGGATGTGTATCGCATCCTTAGATTACCGATCGATGGAGAGGCAGTCTTCCAGGTGGATGTAGAGACAGCTATGGACAGCATCCTACAGGTATTCGGGGATGCGGCCGCGCTATTGACTTATCACAGCGCGAGCATCGCCTATGGGGATATGTATCGTGCCCACCGACATGAGACACGGCTTGCCGTGTTGATGATGATCGGCATTACATGCTTCGCCCTCCCGGACTCAGAGGGAGGCCGCTTTCCACGGGCGCTGATGGGGGTATTACACGAGATGGTTGAGGAGCATACATGTTATGCTTGGGCACCAGTATACCTGGTGCAGTTATACCGAGAGCTGTGGGGCTACCGCCGGATGAGGCGATTCGGGATTTGCTCTACGTTTTTGTTACACTCTGGGCATATGAGCATATCATATGCATTCGACCAGTAGGGCTGCCCCAGCAGCCAGGGCCACAGGTGATTTATAGATATGGCTTTCAGAGGTGGCTGGGGGTCGTGGGCCAGCCACGGGCAGTTCTCGCCGGATGGGATGTAGCATATTACCGGCATGTATTAGAGGGCGTGACTGCCCTGGATATTGTATGGAGGCCTTACGGAGGTCATCACCCCGCGGAGGAGCCCGATCACAGTTGCGGTGGATCCAGTATACATTCTGGATAGCGGGACGGAGGCCGGGAGAGTATGAGCGGATACCCACGGAGAGAATGCACGGCGGCGATTAGGGCTACGACAGGATGAGCCACCTCCCTTCCCTCGATCACGGAGGATGATGTAGAGCTCCACCGCCCGCACCACGCCTATGGACCCAGTTGGGTAGCGAGAGACGGCGGATGATACTTGTAGATGATGCCAGGTTGCACAGAGCATTTTTGGTATGGTGGGCAGGGGAGAGAGCCGCGAGGAGAGCACAGCCCGCACAGCCAGACTTAGCGGCTGTTAGAGCGAGAGAGGACCAGCTCGAGGCCGAGTACGGTTATTACGAGGGTAGCTTGCTGCTGCATGCACAGACGAATAGGTGTCTTACGAAGGTCGTGTAGCCCGGCACGTGCATACGACCATGAGGCCCACCACCATAGGCCACACCACAGCACCACCACCACCACCAGCGCACCAAAGCACAGCACCGTACTGCCACGCAGCACCGGCACGAGGGGCACTATTATTAGGAGTCGGGGACCAGCCCAGCCCGAGCAGATGGTGGCACGGGCCCGCTATATGGAGCGAGAGCGGAGGCCGGTATTATCGGATGTTCTTGATGGTACCGGGGCTGACTATCAGCCATATGCGGCACACAGAGCTGAGACATCGCGTAGCCAGAGATCCCAGGGGGGTGCAGCCACAGCCGGTGGGTCCGTTACAGGGAGGAGGCGGCGAGAGGCGCACGAGGACCAGCGAGGAGACGCAGGCGGAGGCGGTGGGGAGAGCCGAGGATCCTGCGAGAGATAGATTTTGTGTTTGTATAGTGGATATGGGCACCGGTCTACGAACCGGTTATGTTTATAGAGGCCTGCGTGCCTACATATGATGTATTCATTCATTTATTCATTTATTGTATATACCGGCCTGCGAGCCGAGTACAGGTTGTATAGGTGATACCGGTCTGCGAGCCGAGTATATTTTTGATAGGAGAGACCGGCCTGCGAGCCGAGTCGAGATTATTGACAGTTATTGCGGCCTGCGTGCCGGCTTTGTATTATTATGAGATCACAGAGGCCCCTATGCAGGGCACATTGTATATTTGAAACTTTTGATATATAGATATGATGATTTTGACCCACATGCTGTGTTTAAAATGTTTTAAGTGTTTTGTCGATGGTTTGTGATATTTAATGTATGATGAGTTTGATCCACATGGTTTATATATTGATGGTGTTGATGTCTTTTGTTGATGGGATGTATGTATATATAGATGATGAGTTTAATTGACATGTTGTGTTATGAAATGTTGTATGTGTTTTGTCGCTGGTTTGTGAAATTGAATGTATGTAGCTGCTGAGTTGGATCAAAATGGTGTATAGATTGATGGTTTTTTTGATATATCGTTTGTTGATGGCTTGTTTGTTTTTGTAATATAGATAGATGATATTGATGAAATTGTGATGAGATATGGATTTGATGAAAAATTATAGATAATGGTGTTGTTTATGCAGGAAAAAGGGACGGGCGCCACAAAAATTTGCAAAAACGAAGAAATGGCTTAGGTTTAAGCAAAAAGGGGACACATGACCGATATCGGTTATGTAACCGATGTCGGTAGTTAGATGACCGATAGCGGTTATGTAACCGATATCGGTTATTCCAGAATTATTTTCCTAAAAATAGAATTGCTTGGTTGGCAACTTAAGTTCTTATTTTTAGCATTCTTATTTTTAGATGCATGTAACAAGTTAAATATGCGAATGCGACGCTGTTTAACGACTGATACAGGTAATTGCATGAAAGAATTTGAGTGATAAGGAGGAAAGAGACAGGTGAAGTGAGTGTGGGCTGAGATTCAGAAGGCAGAAAGACAAGTTATATTTGAAGAGGGTGGTGAACATGGCTGAACGAGGAGAAGCATCCAGCAGGCAGGGACGAGGGGGAAGACATGTTCCGCCCCAAGCTGCTGCATCCCGAGAGGTAAACTGTTTGGTTGTAATTTGATTCTTGCATGTTTTGTGAATAGGATGAGAGAAGTGTAAGTGGGTAAAGAGGAGAAAGAAAAGGTGATAGGCAAGGGTTGGGGATGGGGTGAGTGCTATGGGGTAGGTAAATAGGGTGGTCACGTATGTTTTTAGGTATAAATAGGAGTAAACGGGCAAAATAATTATCGTAGGTGTATGTTTTAAGCAGGGTAGGTACATTTTTGACAGTGACCGGTATCGTTTAGAGATAACCGGTATCGGTTAGCAAACCGGTACCGGTTATCTATAACCGATATCGGTTACTGTAGGAGTTTCCAGAATTTTGAGAAAAAACCCGTGGAGATTTGTTTTATTGAATAATTATGTGTCGTTTTGATGTATGCAGGCGGAAGCAGGGTTAAGGATGAATGATACGGTACCAGCGTTGTTGTCACGAATCCGAGTGGATGTAACACCAGCTGAATGGGCATTGATAAATCGTTTGGGGTTAAGTGGAATCCGCTATTATTCAAGAATCACACGTAACCATGCTATGTTGCAGGTGTTGATTGAGAGATGGAATCCAGAAAAGAATACCTTCTATCTGCCAACAGGGGAGATGACAGTGACTTTGGAAGATGTGTTCCGTATTTTGAGACTCCCAATGATAGGAAAAATAGTGTATCAGGCGTTGCCTAGCGCGGGGCGGGCAGCGATAACAGCAGTATTTGGTTCAGCTGCACGAGATTTGACACAGCGAGGTTTAACATTTACGTATGGTACAATGTATGCAACACACCCTGAGGAGACAAGGTTGGCCGTGTTATTAATGATAGCGGTGGGGTATTATGCATTACCGAGGGCGGAAGGTGGAAGATTTCCCAAAGCATTGATGAGTGTTATTTGGGAAATGATAGAAATGAGCGTGACTTTCGCATGGGCACCCGCATATCTGGCAGAGTTATATAGGGGTTTATGGGCACATAGCGAAAACACGGGGATGACACTTGGATTGTTCATACTTATTACATTGTTGGGCCTATGAGCATATTGTTTGTGTGCGTCCATATAGCCGACCCATTGAGTCGGGAGAGGTAGGAGTGCAAAGGTTGGGATTCAGATGATGGGTCCAGACAGAACAAGAAGCGAGATCCCAGGCCATGATAGATGACATCGAGTATTATAGACAGGTATGGGAGATGGTGACGATTGCGGATATTTGTTGGAGGCCTTACGGGAACTATATGGTGACAGAGAACATAGCTGAGGAGTTGAGGGGTGTAGAGCGATTGAGGTGGATCGCAGGGCACAGGCCGGGTGAGTACGAGAGGATTCCTCTAGATCACGTGCGGCGACAATTTGGGTTCGTTCAGGATATACCTATGACATATAGACCATACATGAGGATTGATGCCGAGGCAGCATTCTCACCTCCCGGCCTACACCTCCGAAGGGCCCAGAAGAGATAGCAGCCGATCGTAGGGTAATGGATGCGGGAACGACAGAGGCCTATAGAGTATGGTGGGTAGCAGAGCTGCGAGGTGCACGTGAGCGCCCAGACATAGCTGTGATTACAGCGGAGAGAGATCGTCTGCAGGATTTGGCTCACCAGCTTCAAACACAGGTGAATGAGACAATGGGATTGTTAGAGGTTTCACAGTTATGAGTGGAGAGACTGGAGGCAAGATTCCTCCATGTGAGAGGACGTATTCGTATGTTACAGGAGATGTTGGCGGATCAGTGGGAGGAACCAATGGCAGTGGCACCTTTGAGGATGGAGAGGCCAACTGAGGGGCATCGATGATCATGATCACCACCTGATTCGGGAGGAGGTGCAAGGATCTAAGTGAATTTCATAGGAATATAAGAATAAATAAGGATGCCGACCTGCGAGTCGATGATAGAGAAGATGTATTTGTTTAACATCTAAAATAAAACTAAAGATGTATGTGGTTTTGAGTGATGAGAATAATAAGAATGGTTGTTTTTTTTTTAATGTTGTTTTTGTTTTGTTTGAAAAAGGATAAAGATGAATGTTGGCAAATAGAAATACACAAAAAATATTTATATTTACAACACCTGATAGGGTATGGTAGGGGATGGTCGAGCTAACCTTGGGAGACCCCGTGTCTCCTAAGTGCTGCCTACATAGCCCATTGCACAAAGCAAGGAAGGGCCTCAGACCGATGTAGTTCTCCCTTAGAACCAGGGAGAGGTGAATTCAGGCAATTTGGTTGTGGTTAGGCAATTTGTTGGTTGGTAAAAATTTGATGTTGGTAGGGTAATGTTGTTGGTGTTGGTAGGGTAATGTTGTTGGTGTAGGTATAGGTGAAGCGGAAGTTAGCATACCCGAGTAGTAGGGAATCGTGTCCTGATTAAAGTCAACACACAATCCTAGAGTCGAGCAAAAGAGGTGAAAGTGTCTCATAGTTGAGAAGAGCCAAACAAACCACATATTAACGTAGAATGAGCTTGAACCTCTAGGTACCTTGCATAGACGAGAAGTCGATAGGTGAAAAGAGTTGTATAATCACAACATATCGGGTATTACGTCACGTCCCTTGAGTTTTGTTGCTTTGACAGATGGTGAGGTGAGGTGGTAGATATGGGCGAGGGTGCTGAGAGCGTGTTACAAGGTGATTATTCTGACGAAAGAGGACCAAAACCTAAATAGACAAGTCCATGACTCAAAAGTGCTTTTTTGGAATACTGCTTTTTATGTTTTTGGACATAGACTGATCGATGCGGGAAGTCTACATGGGATATATATTTTGTTGTTCTTGAGGTCTTCACGAAGCGGATCAATGTGAGAAGCTTCTGATAAAGGCTGACTGTGTATAGCTGTCCTTCAAGGGAGCAGTCTATTTATAGTAGCAGATGCGGTGTTTATGTATAGCTTTGTCCCTTCGAGGGAGCGATCTATATATAATAGTAGCAATAGTTTGGCATATAGTTGTCCTTGAGGAGTAGCGATCTATTGTATAATTTAGAGGTCTAGATGTCCGTTGGGCATAAAGCATCTAGTTTTGTAGGAAGTTTGACTCAAGAAAATCCCATAAGTGTTTAATTAAGAATGTGTCATTTTGATACTTTGAAGTCATGGACTAGACTAAAAAGGGGAAGGCATCTTTTAAGGGGAGGTGATAATCAAACTATGTGAGCTTGATTTGATTTTGAGATGTAAGAAACAAAGTGTATGCGGTGGTAAATGAGCTCAAGGGATGAGCGTAAGGTAGATAAGAAGTGATATAACACTAATTTCAACAGTAGAATGGTCGAAGATGCAAGGCATTAAGGGGCTCAGGCTCAGGTTTACCATTAAGTGAAGCTAAACGATAAGTGCCTGATCCATAAGTGTGAGTGATAATGTAAGGCCCAATCCAATTAGGAGCAAATTTTCCATGTTTGCTCTTTTCTAGTTTGGTTACATGTTGATTCTCTTTGAGGACAAGATCACCAACCTTAAAGGTACGCTCATGAAGTCGCTTATCATAAGCACGCTTGATGCATTTTTGGTAGATTTGAAGGTGATCAAGAGCTGTAAGACGACGCTCGTCGAGAAGCTCCAATTGGGCTAACCGCTCTTGGCGGAAATCGTCGTTGGTGAGAATATCCTGAAGAGATATTCGGAGGGAAGGTATTTGTATTTCGAGAGGCAAGATAGCCTCGGTACCATATACCAAAGAAAAAGGTGTGGCATTAGTGGAGGTACGAATGCTAGTATGATAAGCCCAAAGGGCAAAGGGGATGTGATCATGCCAATTTCTTCCGGACTCATTGACAACTTTCATGAGGATTTTGGTTAGGGTTTTATTAGAAGATTCAGCTTGACCATTGGCCTGTGGATAGTAAGGTGATGAGAAACTAAGTTTGATACCAAAGTTGTCACAAAGGTCTTGTAACAACTTATTTTTGAAAGATTTACCATTATCTGTTATTAGGCGATGAGGAATACCAAAACGACAGATAATGTGATGGTTAACGAATTCGACGATTTTTTCTTTTTTGATTGAAATGAGTGGAATGGCCTCCACCCATTTTGTGTAATATTCGGTTGCTGTGATTATCCAATGGTGACGTTGCGAAGAGGGCGGGTGAATCTCACCAATAAGGTCTAAACCCCATTGTGAGAAAGGCCAAAGATCTCGTGCGACCTGTAGCGGATGGCTAGGAGTATGTTGAAGGTTGGCATGTTGTTGACACATAACACAACGCTTAACATATTCGTAGCAGTCATTATTAAGAGTAGGCCAATAATAACCTAGGCGAAGGATTCGTTTAGCCATGGCAAGGCCACTAAAATGTCTGCCACAAATACCGTCATGGATTTGTTGGATGGTATAGGTGACCTCCGCACCGGTTAGACATCGAAGGAGGATGCCATCAAAGCCACGTTTATAAAGGAGTCCCCCCATGACAACATAACGAGAAACACGTTTAAGAAAAGTGCGTTTTCCAGTACTAGTAAGGTCAGGTGGGAGAACGGAGGTTGTAAGGTAGTCGTGAAATTGGTGGTACCAGGTATCCTGCGAATTAGCAGACACATTATTTATCATACAAACAACCGGGCAAATTTTGAGTAGGATGGGGCAAAGAGTTGTTAGACCAAGACGAATATGTCAGAGTCAGTTGGTGAGGTAGGAATTTGTGAGGCTAAGCAAGCCATAGTATCCACAAATTTGTTAGTGGAGCGGGAATGGTCTGGATAGAATAACGAGTAAATGAGGTCAAAAGTGAATCCACGTAATGTTTGTACTTTTGAAGTTCCTCATTTTACATTGGTAGATGCCCATAACTTGATTGACTACCAAGAGAGTCACCAAAAATATTAATAGATTTGACAC